>CAXKVX010001572.1:0-18909 GCA_964058865.1 Eleocharis quinqueflora
TATGAGAGTGAGTCGAGTGTGGGAGGGTTTGAGGGGCTCTCCAGGCGCCAGCGGCAGAGGTTCGACGAGGCACGCGATCACGACTCACAAGTATGGACATAGTGCTTAGGGTTAGGGTTCGAGGCTTCGAGCTACGGTGATTCGTGACTCGTGTCAGAGGAAATGAAGTGAGGGACGATCCATCCAGAGTCATTAAATCTAGCGGAAATAGCGACTCGAAAAGAGAACGAAGAGAGAATCAACGGTCTTAGTTTGAGCTAAAAAATATTCGAGTCTGAAGCAGGAATATACACAATATCAATCCAGAAGTATGCATCATATTTAATATCATTAAACATATGAAAAATTCTAGAATTCAGAAGTAGACATGTACCTACCCATGTAATACACTACATCCGCCATTGTTTAGATGTATATGCAGAAGAAATTAAAGACTACTTATCTAATCCACTATTGGAAAAGAGAAATCAAAGAACGTCCGCTAAATTTCCTCTTGCAAAAAATGTGGGCATACATTTTATACCATAAACATAAATTATCAAACCATACAAGTTTTCATCTTTTACAACCACTCAATGTTAAATTCACATCCGATTGGTACCCGTAAAGTTCAACTTGATAATTTTCAAAGTTAATTAATAATACCATCAGTTAATTTGTACATTAACCAAAAGAGAAAATTGAAACATGAAAACAAGTACAAAAGTATTGCTCATTTCCAGAAGTGGCCCCCATAATAACATGACCATTAACACGGGGAATGGAGACTGATTTTTCTCTTGTCAATAACAAGCAATGGATTAATATACATTTTTATAGGGAATTGAAAACGGGTCGGGCCGAGCGGGGTCGGGTCAAACTCGTTAAGATCAACAGGTTGGTCAGGTCACGAGTTGGCAGGTCGACGAGTTTGCCAAGTCTGGTTTGTACGGGTCAAAATTTTGTAAGTCGGCCGCAACTCATCTAAGATCCATGGATTAGCAAACCGACCGATTCGGGCTGAGTTAGAGGGGAGCCAGTCCGAGTCGGCTTGGCCGAGCTTTTTTTCCTTTTTTTATTTTCTTGAATAGTTCTGATTTTTTAATTTAATGGGTTATTCCCGAGATATACCCAGTATATTTCCGAGTTTGCACGGGTTTGCACAAGTTTTGTGTGGATTTGCATGATTTTTCGTTGGTTTGGACGAGTTTGCATGGATTTTGCACAGGTTAATGACGGGTTATGATGAGTTAGACAGGTCGGGTTCGAGTCGGGCCGAATTTATTTCGGGTCGGGTTTAATATGGATTTTTTTTCAAGAAGGATGGTCGCTACTCGTCTTTGACCCCCAATTTTTTTTGGACGAGTCTAGGGATGTAAATGGGCCTTACCCGCGAGTATTTTGTCTACTCCGCGGCCTACACGTCCCGCGAAAATATCATACTCGGTCTACCCAGCCCGAGGAGATGGACTTAGAATTGACAGTCCGACCTACCCATAAACATCACAGTCCGACCCATCGGCTACCCGCACATGTCTGTGCCGTCTCCAGTGCATCACAACCTCAACGCATCAAATAAAAGACAATTTTTTTAAGGAATGTACAGTTTGTGATGGCAAGGACCAGTTGTGTAATTTACTCGTCAACAAAATAAAATCTCATCATTTTTCAATAAATCAATACTTGAGTTTGTATGCGCAAAATGTAATCCAAAACTACCTCCGCAAGATCATCGCATAAACTCAATAGCAGACTAGATCGTGGAATTTTGATTCATGTTGCAAACGAAGAAATTGCCTCAAAACATGTAGGGTGCATTTGGATATGTCATGACTAGTGTAAAAATAATGCTATCTAGATTAGTGGTTGAAATAGTGGTTACTTTTTGCTATCTAGGTTAGTGCAAAAATAATGTTAATTTTGTACTATCTAGGTTAGTGAAAATGTTGTTTGGATTGCACATTTGGAGTAGTGATAGTGACTTAATAAATAATAAATTATTTTAGTTTTTTAACGATAATAATAATAATAAAATAATAAAATATTGATATCAATTTATAATATATAATAATATAATAATAATAATAAAATAATGATAGTTACAATAATAATAATAATAAAATAATAAAATAATGATAATTACAACAATAAGAATAAAATAATAATAATAATAAAATAATGATAATTACAATAATAATAATGACAATTTTAATAATACTAATAAAATAATAATGACAATAATAATAATAATAAAATAATGACAATTAAAATAATCATAATAAAAATAAAATAATAATAATGACAATTATACTAATAATAAAATAATGATAATTACAATAATAATAATAAAAATAATAATAATAATAATTACAATAATACTAATAAAATAATAATGACAATTAAAATAATAATAATTATTATTATTATTATAATAATAAAATAATGATAATTACAATAATAATAATAAAAATAATAATAATGACAATTATAATAATACTAATAAAATAAAAATGACAATAATAATAATAATAATAAAATAATATTAATGACAATTATAATAATAATAAAATATTGATAATTACAATAATAATAATAAAAATAATAATAATGACAATTATAATAATAATAATAAAATAATAATAATAAAAAAAATAATAATAAAATAATGACAATTAAAATAATAAAAATAATAAAATAATATTAATGACAATTATAATAATAATAAAATAATGATAATTACAATAATAATAATAAAAATAATAATAATGACAATTATAATAATACTAATAAAATAATAATGACAATAATAATAATAAAATAATGACTATTAAAATAATAATAATAATAATAATGACAATTATAATAATAAAAAAAATAATGATAATTACAATAATATTAAAAGAAATAATAATAATGACAATTATAATAATACTAATAAAATAACAATGACAATAATAATAATAATAAAATAATGACAATTAAAATCATAATAATATTAAATAATAATAACATCAAGATGATGATTACAATGTAATAAAATAATAATTTTGCTAACCATGACATGTGCTAATCTGCTAATCCTACCATTTTGTTGGATTAGCAAAATAGCACTAACTAACACTACTCACAACTTACTAAGGGTGCGTTTGGATCGCCCAAGGATAGCACAAACCCGAGAATAGATGTTATTCTGAACTTCAAAACGATCCAAACATGTTTTAGCTATTTTGGGTTAGTGCCAAATAGTTGCTAATCCGCTAACCCGTCAATTGGTTGGGTTAGCAAGGTTAGTGGTTGTAAGGATAGCAAAAATCATTTATTAGTATTATTACTATTATTATTATTATCAGTATTATTATATTATATATTATCATTACCATCGTTAATTACTTATTTATTTATTTCTAATTATTACCAATATAATAATAATTATTATTATTATTATTAATATTATTATAATTATCATCATCATCATTATAATTATAATATTTACATTTATTATTATTATTTATCATTATCATTATTATTATATTATTTATTAATATTATTGTTAATATAATTATTTATTGTCATTATTTATTATAATATTATATTATTTATTACTACATTATATTATTTATTATTATCATTATAATTATTATATTATTTGTTCGTATTATATTATTTATTATTATTATTAGTTTTATATTATTATTATTTTCATTTTTTATTATTACTTTTTTATTATATTTATTATTATTTTATTATATTTTTATTTTTATTTATTAATATTATTGTATTATTATTATTTATTTTTATTATTGTCATTATTTATTATTATTTTATATTATATTATTTATTATTATTATTATTTATTATTATTTATCATTATAATTATTATTTATTATTATCATTATTATTTATTATTATTATTATTATTATTTATTATTTATCATTATATTATTATTATTATATTATTTGTTAGTATTATTATATTATTTATTATTATATTATCATTATTGTCATTATAATTATTATTATTACATTGTAATTGTAATTATTATATTATTACTATTTTATTATTATTATTATCATTATTATTATTATTTTATATTATTATTATTGTCATTATTTTATTATTATTGAAATTTATTGTCATTTGTGTTATTATTATTATATTATTATTATTTTATTATTATTATTGTATTATTATTATATTATAAATTGATATTATTATTTTATTATTATATTATTATTATTTTATTATTATTATTCGTTAGAAAACTAAAATAATTTATTATTTTACTAATTCTCACCATCACTACTCCAAATGTGCAATCCAAACAACATTTTCACTAACCTAGATAGCACAAATTAGCACTATTTTTGCACTAACCTAGATAGCACTATTTTTGCACTATTTCAACTACTAATCTAGATAGCACTATTTTTGCACTAACCATAACATGATTCAAACGCACCCTAAATCATGTTTGGATCACATTTTTGTGTGGATAGCAACCCTTATCCATGATTAGTGTTATTTTTTGTGATCCAAACACGCCCGTAATGTTTTGGGACAGAGTGCGTTTACAAAACGATTGTTTCCTTTCTTGCAAGAATCAAAACATGTTTTACAAAACATCTTAACTAATACAAAAGAGGAAATTCATCAAAAGAAGAAACAAACATCATTAGTGACGGATCCAGAATTTCATTCAGAATAGACACAATTACATATAAAAATAAAAAATAAAAAATTCTTCTAAAATATTGAATACCATTAAAAAATATGTTTTTCATATTAAAAAAAATAAATACAAATAAAATATAATAACACAAAAAAATAAAATCAAGATGTCGAGTTGCATAATTCTTTCATTATCAACACGTCTAATGATACGACATGCTGATGTGTCAACACGTCACGTGTTATCATGTGCATGTTGAAATGTATGATAGTTTTATCATTTTCTACGGGTGTGTTTGGATCACCAAAAATAGCACTAGCCATGGATAAGTATCCACACAAAAATGTGATCCAAACATGATTTAGTAAGTTATGAGTAGTGGTTAGTGCTATTTTGCTAATCCAACAAAATGGTAGGATTAGCAAATTAGCACATGTCATGGTTAGCAAAATTATTATTTTATTACATTGTAATCATCATCTTGATATTATTATTATTTAATATTATTATTATTATTTTAATTATTATTATTTTATTATTATTATTGTCATTAATATTTAATTAGTATTATTATAATTTTCATTATCATTATTTTTATTATTATTATTGTAATTATCATTATTTTATTATTATTATAATTATCATTATTATTATATTATTATTATTATTTTAATTGTCATTATTATTTTATTAGTATTATTATAATTGTCATTATTATTATTTTATTATTATTATTATTTTAATTGTCATTATTTTTTATTATTATAATTGTCATTATTATTATTGTAATTATCATTATTTTATTATTATTATAATTGTCATTATTTTTTATTTCTAATAATGAACTTGTGACAAAATACGATGGATAATGCGTCGAAAGTTTCAGTATCATGTTTATGTTATTATTCAGCACAACGCACCTGCGAGTTTTTAAGTGCAATAGGAAATCTTACACCATGTTTCGCTTAAGAACAGTGATATAGACTAGAGTAAACTGAAACAATAATTCATCAATTTCCATACTTATCTTGAATTAAATGAAAAACAATAATTCATCTCGGAGACTAGTATTGTCTGCTTGTCTAGAAAATTTAAGCTCTTGTCAGAAGCCATTTTTGGAGATGTAGGATCATACACACTTGTAAATGTCCACAATTTATTATCATTTTTATTAGGAAGTACTAAAGAAACAAAGAAAACACTTACACAGAAAAATCTATTGCAATTGCTTTCATGCACCTTCACCAACAGCCCTCATATTAGGTCTACTTAGAAGCCCAACCACTGTTGATTGTCGTCGATCCGCGATAGGGACGACCGGACGACTGTACGCGACGAGTGGCGAACAGTGGGCGACGATGGGGTTGCAACTTGCGAGGAGCCATGGTTCAAGCGGCAGAGGAGATTTTTCCTTTTTCTAAGTCCAGCATTGTAATTTTTTGGGTTTGTTATATTTTACAACTCAGCTGGGACGTAATGGGGCAGATATGCTGCTAGTGGGGTTTTTTTTTTGAAACTGAACTGATGGGCTGGAACTGACCAGAATTAAAGAGTAGATATTTTTGTATTTCAGAAGTAGACACCATTAAATGATCCATAGGTTCTGTTGAATTTAAAATTTCAGAGATAGACACTTAACTACCCAGAAGCATGGTGATCCGCCCCTGAGCGTAAGGGCCCGAATTATATTATAATTGGCCCACATGCAGCTCACGGGTGAAATACAACGGAGCAGCGGATAGAAGGTTTGACAGGCTCTCGTGACTCTTTACAAAAATGCATCTTCGCATATTGGCATTGCCCTTGCTTTTGACGGGCGTGGTGATTTCCCATTGCTCACGGGCATTTCTGTCATTTTTTCATACGAATTAAGCTTGAGCAATTTTATAGTTCCGGAATCAAAACCAAATAAGGTGAAATACAACTTTTGGGCAGATTGAATTCCTGAATTCTCATCAGACAAGCGCAGATAATGCTTTTTATTGAAATAATCACAGCAAGAAAACAGTCTCAAATTCCTACAAGCAACATGACATCTCAAGAGTAATTCAAGCTTTACCAAATTGATTCATTAGATTAGAAGAGAGTCAATAATCTCATAAACACAACCTCAGCAAAGTAGAAATTCAGATCTTGGACTTGTGCGCAATCTTGAACCACTCGGTGTGGAAGGCTCCCTCCATGTCTGTCCTCTCATATGTGTGGGCCCCAAAGTAGTCCCTCTGTGCCTGGACCAGGTTTGCCGGGAGGCTGTCCCTACGGTAAGAGTCAAAGTATGCCAGGCTGGCCGACATGCCAGGAGTGCTAACCCCATAATTAATAGCGAGGCAAACAACCCGCCTCCAAGCAGCTTGTCTGTCCAGGATCTCCTTCGCAAACTCGGGGTCCACGAGCAGGTTTGCCAAATTAGGATTCCTGTCATAGGCTTTCTTGATCCTGTCTAGGAAAATAGCCCGAATAATGCACCCACCTTTCCAGATTCTCGCCAATTCACCCAAATTAAGCCCCCAGCCTTTCTCAGTGCTCTTCGCCTTCAAAATATTCATACCCTGTGCATAGCTGCAAATTTTGGAGGCATACAGTGCCCGTCTCACGTCATCTATCAACTGTACCTTGTCGACCTCGGGTCCACCATTGAGCACACCTGGACCAAAAACCTTTGAGGCCTCAACACGCTCATCCTTCAGCCCACTTAGGAAGCGGGAATCGAGTGAAGCCTCGATGGTGGGGGCCGCAACTGACAGCTCAGCTGCTTGTTGCACGGTCCATTTCCCTGTGCCTTTCATGCCAGTCTTATCCAACACCTTGTCAACCAGGTACCCATCTGCCTTGTCATCCTTGATTGAGAAGATATCAGCAGTGATCTCGATCAAGAAGCTGAGGAGCTCTCCCTTGTTCCACTCAGAGAAAACAGCATGCAACTCCTCGTTGGAAAGCTTTCCAACTGACCTGAGCACATCATAGGCCTCAGCAATGAGTTGCATGTCACCGTACTCAATCCCATTGTGGACCATCTTGACGAAGTTGCCAGAGCCACTAGTACCAATGTAGGTGACACATGGGCCGCTGTCAGGTACCTGGGCGGCAACCTTGAGGAGAATGTCTTCAATGCGTTGATAGGCCTCGTAAGAGCCTCCGGGCATTAGGGAGGGACCGTGGCGGGCACCCTCCTCACCACCTGACACCCCCATTCCCAGGTATAGTAGCCCCAGCTCGTTCATTGCCTTCTCTCTCCTCTCTGTGTTCTCATACCTGTAAACCAAACCAACAAAACAGTGATCAAACTCCAAATCCTTATTTGGACTATTGGTACCACATGAACAATTATGTGATCAACCAAAGAAAGGTACTGATACTTACCACTCATTGCCACCATCAATGATGCAATCACCTTGCTCCATGTGAGCCGAGAGGGTCTTAATTGTCTGGTCCACAGGTGCACCAGCCTTTACCAGTATTATCACAACACGAGGCTTTTGGATAGACTGGATGAAAGAGGCAGGATCATGGTACCCGTACAAGGGGAGGTTGCCCTCCAGACGAGCCCGCTCGACGGCTTCATCCACCTTGGAAGTTGTGCGGTTGTAGACTGAGATTGGGAACCCTTTTTCAGCTATGTTTAGAGCCAGGTTTTGGCCCATAACAGCCAGCCCTGCCAGACCAATTCTTGTCAGGCCCGCCATTTCCTGCATTTGTTTTAAAATCAGTTATGAGGAAGTCACGCCGGTGTGTATAAAAACATCTGGATCTGGAGAAATTATATTAGAGCTGTAACAGAACAACTGGAAGGAATTAGAAAAGAAAGAAAGGATCCATGATAGAATGCTTGTAGTACCTGGACCCAGCTAAAATCCTAAGTCAGCATTTTTTTTTAATTTTGAACTAACGCTAAATTAAATTTGTCTGATCTGTTCACAAAAGGAGTTGCCTCTTAGGATATGAAAGCCTCTTAGGATATCAATATACTTTATAAGTAATCAATACCAATTAGCCAAAGGATGTGAAAGGACGGGACAAAATAGACAATAAATAAAATCGAAATGGATTGAAGAAAGAAACAAATTGAGAAGGGAGATAAGTATTCAAAGCATGTATCTAACAAATCAAAATTGAATTTTTAAACTGCGATCGCTCAAATCTAAGAACTAGCTCTTCTAAACAGTAACAAATCAAATCCAGTTCTTCAGCTCCGAAGTAGAAGCTTTACAACAGAAGTCTTATACTTCACAAACCAAGACATGACGAGAATTATACTTCAGACAAAAGGAGACAGATTTCTAATCAGGCTTGGCAGACACTTAATCCGTTACGATTATCAAGGAAAACAAATATATAATTGCATGTAAAGCGACATACTTCTAAACTAACCAGATCGAATGAAATTTGAAGCCGGTAAACTGAACCAACAATTGATCTAAATAAAAAAATCAAGAGAAGAAGAGTAAGTGAGACCTGAGATATTTGTTTGTTTCTCTTTATTTTTCCTTGAGAAAAGAAAGAGTAGGTGAGTTTGGTTAGGTGATGTTTTGGTTAGAGACGGAGACTAATCGCTCATTTTTTTTATAGGAAGGGAGAAAATGGGGAAGCATATCTTAATTTGCAAACCAGATCTTAATTTGTAAATCTCACTTTTTGATTTGTATCGAAATTAGTGCAAATTAAAATTTATAATATTAAATCTCCGAATCAAATTTGAGTCATCCGTAACTTACAGTGCAAAAAATCATAATCCTGCGCGCAGAGAATATGCTTTCATTAATTTGGGCCCCAGTGGTTATTCCCACGCCCGATTTTGGTATTTCGCATCACCAAACCAAGCCGGAAGCAGGAAACACCGTATGATTGTACGAATATGAAGGTGTGGTTCGTTGATTCTTTTGTTTGTGCAGTGAATTCGGATCTAACGGATTGGATTGGATTGGATCCGCTAACCTTAATCCGATTTGGTTCAGCTTAATCATCTGCAAAAGATGATTAATCCCCTATAATGCACAAGTGGTGAAAAAATGCCGATGCATAACAAATTCTATCTTATATACAGAACTAGATCATAGAATATAATTACTAATTTTAACTCGTTTTTTTCTAAACCACCGGTATCTATTATCAAAATGTCTCTTAAAAAAATACAAACATTTATGCTCACGAAAGATTGTATTTGCAATTTTATTAAAATCATTCTAGTTAGTCGCCACTATCACTAGACTATTAAATCATTTTCTACGATTTTAAATCATAAGTGACTACAATTTTGTTTACATAAAATAATATGCAACTAATTGTATCGTTACCACCATATTTGTTTATCGTTGCAGTTGATGTCAAGGGCGGAGACAAAGCTTAGTCAAAGGTGGAGCCCCCTCCACGAATAAACAATTTACATTTTTTTTAATCACAAAATTTATTTATTAATAATACTCATTAGTCTTCTTTATAAAAGTAAAATTATACAGTAATTTCTATTCAGCTTTCTTTGTGTCAAGTTTCAATTTTGTCTTCTTTCTCTACATGGTTATCGTTGCAGTTAAAATATATTTCAAATCATGAGGTTGTTGTCAAGGAACAAAAATATTATAACTCTTGTAAAAAATGAAGGAACTAAATTAACTGATACAACAATATAAATAACCTGGCTCCTATGCTATTCGGATACTTCGAATACCTTATTCTATCCGCATCGGATACTTCTTCGATACTCTGATACTCCTTGGGGTGCGTATCGGATATGCCACGTGGCGTAACGGGGACGTGGCGTATTTGAGAATGGCATATCGAATTATTTTATTCACTTTGACCAACAATCTGATCTCCGATATGTCTCGATACGTTTCAATTTCTCCACGTGACAATCATGTCCTGTAAAATCGGCGATAATTATTTTTTTATATAGCTAAAAAAATGAGTTAAAATGAAGCATAGAGGAGAGTTGAACTCAATACATGCCACACTATTAATTTCAATTAATTAATTTATTAAATTCTAATATATTTAATTATTTTTGAATTAAAATTTAGTACATACAGCTGCACTTCTATTTAAAATTTTGTATCGTATTGGATAGACATCCGCACCCGCACCCGCACCCGCACCCGCACCCGTTAGCGTGACAATTAGGCCCAAATACGGTGCGATGTTACGACGGATGATGCATTGATGACAAACGCATTGGAAACATGCCACAATCTGACCAGTAGCAGCATATGTTATAATTATGGCATTATGGATGCCACAGAAGACCAATACGGATCCTAATGCTGTTTGCCTAACTGTGTCCATGAAAGAAGACTTGTATGAACCAATTTGCAAAAAGGAAAAAAGAAATGAAAAAAAAATATTTCTTGAAGAATGCACAATGGAGACGCATAATAACGAAAGCATTTGAAGTTGAAACCATCCCTTTTTTAATTTATAAATTGATTGCGACTCAAATACAACTTAAATGTATTTAATACTCATAAAAAATAATAAAAATTACATGAAATTACAACAGTCTATTTTAAATGGAATTTGTTATATTACTAATTATAATAAATTTTTAAAAATAACTAATATTCTAAGATCACCAATACACATAAATATACATAAACTTTTATATATTTCAAAATTTCTCAAATTTATTGTCAAAAGTATAAAAATTAATTGTCAAGTAATCCCCTT
This sequence comes from Eleocharis quinqueflora, assembly GCA_964058865.1. Taxonomy (NCBI): domain Eukaryota; kingdom Viridiplantae; phylum Streptophyta; class Magnoliopsida; order Poales; family Cyperaceae; genus Eleocharis; species Eleocharis quinqueflora. The sequence continues at coordinate 11,307 of CAXKVX010001572.1, forward strand.
GGAAGTAGGCAATTAAACTTGAGTGTTTCACGTTAAAATCTCATACTTATATGCAAGTCAAACGGATAAATTAAATCACGTAACGATCGGAATAATAGCACAGGGCAGTGGCGGAGCCATGTGAAGTCAGGGGTACAGCTGAACCTCATGGTAAAAAATGATCATATATATCATGTTTTTTTTTAAATGATCATATATTTTGAATTTTTTTACAAAAGACCGTATAAGATAAAATTTTAAGAATAACCATCATTTCGAATCCCAAAAAAAAACCGTAAATCTTGAACTCCTGACTAGAATCCGCTCCTGGCACCGGCACAGCCCAAAAAAATGAAAGCTTAAATTTGTATACCCAGCAGAGATTATGCCTTCGCCATATAGACATAAGACACTGCACTTGATGATGTGATTTTAATCACCATGTTGCCATTTTCGGATACAGCATGCAATAAACAAGCTCCAAATCCAAATTGAAAATGAAACAAGTGAACGCTGCTATGCAAAGCATCTTTTGTTGACCGAGAAAGGTGTTGTTCGTTTAAAAAAGATTGAAAAAATGTTCGTCAAAATATGAAGCTTGGAACTTCTAAAAGTAAATAATATTATATCGATAATTCTTAAAAATATATACTTTTGTATATATCATGCCTCAATTGTTATTTTTTTAAAGGTAACAGGAAACATTAAATTAATTAACAAAACGGATCCTAATTCTCATAGCTCAAATTGAGGAATCCAACAGCTGCAGCGTTACACGTCCAGCGCGCAGCTGATCTAGACCTTTAAATCGTTTAGAGATTCGTGCAAATTAAACTTTAAAAATGCAAATTTTCTGAATCAAATTTGAACCGTTCTTTACTTACAGCGCAATAAATTATGAACGTCTGAACGCTAACACACGAGGATGACCGGAGTCGCATGATTCATTTTTTTCAACGCGTAAAATATCTCTTAAAAAAAGTACATAAAATTTATCATGGTAATTTATGGGATATTAAGTGTTCTATCATGATTCATGACCCATCTACCGTCCTACGAAAAGGCTTTGGATTTCATGTATATCTTCAAACAGCAAACACTTTTGGCTACTCGCTACTGCATCATAGTACTAAGTGTCGCAGCTCCTACATCGCCGAAGTGCAAATGTTTTCACAATAATCATACTATATATCTATATATATATATATACTATAATCAATAACGTTATAAATTTGATTGGAATTATTCTATTCAATTTATATATGTAGATTCATTAGTATCAAGGGATGCATCAAATTATCCAAATCAGACGAACTGAACTGCGTATCGGGTATAGGGTATAGCCGACTCCAGCAACGAACCCGGATTCGACCCAAATTGAGCTCTCTGGCACAACACGCATGCATACACACTCTCTCAAAAGTGTGGACCTTCGAACTCTTTTTTGATTCCTGCCCCCCTATATTCAACTCTCTCTCTCTAGAATTAAACATCCAATTTCAATTTTCAATCCTTTGACAACCCTGGAATTATTCAATATTTCAATTTGGGGGTGTCTTATACCAATTTAATTTTAACCATATCGGCAATTTTACAAGAGAAAGTCTACTTTCAACAATTTTGAGTCAAAATTGACACGAGAAGTTCTTCGGATATTTGAGACACACCTCTAAAAGACCAAGTTTCTGCCTCCTCCTTTTTTGGTTCTTTTGTGAGCAGCAGGAGCAAAAGGAGGGTTTTTGAAGAGAGGGAAGGAGAATTTTGGTTTAGTTTGAAAGAAGAAAGTTGGATATTTTTTGCCACTTTTTGTTGCATTATTCCCAAAATTTTCCGTATAAACTCTCATAAAGCTAGCTTGGATCTTGTTGGAGGGCTCCTTCCTATTTCGAGCCTCTTTCTTTTTTCTCAGCAGAAAGGTACTGAAGTTGAGTTATCACTTGCTATATTTGCTGGTTTCTATGCAATTTTCCCTCCAAATTAATCTTCAAAACCTTGAAAACTTATCTTGAGCTAAAGAGAGCGAGTAAAAATGGCTCAAAAGGTAGTAGCAGATGGGGATGGGGATGGGGATAGTTGGCGGGACATGCTTAGGCGGATCCTGCCACCAGGTGCGCCCATACCCGAAACAGCCGCAAATCTCGATTATTCAATAGCCCTAGAGTACGATGGCCCTCCGGTCCCATATGAACTCCCTCGGGTCGACCCGGTTAACCTCAACGATGCCGAAATCCCCATTGCTGAGCCAGTGTCAGGGCCCCATTGGATCCCTGATGGAATGGTGCCACCTGTTGCGAACCCTATTCCCCTCCCCATCTCCCGGATTGCCCAAAATCTACATACTTCTGGCGGCAGCTCAGAATCTGTGGTTTCTGTCCTTCAAAACTCTGAATTCTCTGATGGGTCCCGGTCAGAGTCAGCCAGGAGCTCCCCAGGCCGACAGGCCGAGCAATCTCAGCAGCACACTCAGGCAGAAAACGAGGGGAGGAGGGGCCCAATCGTCACCTTTGGCAGCCTTCCATCGCCTCATGATGACAAGTATGAAAGCCATGACAATGACAATGAGTATTATGACACAGTCTCAGCTACATCCCCGCAATACGTGGGGGTTTCTAGAAAGCAAGGTGGTAATGGGATCAATCGAGTTTGTTGCCGGTGTGGCAAGAGGAGGTGGGAGAGCAAGGAGGCATGCTTGGTATGTGACTCCAGGTATTGTAGTTATTGTGTGCTAAGAGCAATGGGGTCGATGCCAGAGGGGAGAAAGTGTGTGAGTTGTATTGGCCAGCCAATCGATGAGTCGAAGCGGGCAAAGCTGGGGAAGGGGTCAAGGATACTGAACCGGTTGCTGAGCCCTCTTGAAGTGAGGCAAATTTTGAAGGCTGAGAAGGAGTGCCCCGCTAATCAGCTACGGCCAGAGCAGCTAGTGGTAAATGGGTATCCACTGAGGCCAGAGCAGATGGCTGAGTTGCTTAGCTGCCCATTGCCGCCTCAGAAGTTGAAGCCTGGACGATATTGGTATGACAAGGAATCAGGGCTGTGGGGAAAAGTATGTTTACTGCTTTACCTTTTTTTTTCGTCTTTTATTTCTTTTTGGAAAGGTAGTTCTGTTACTGGTTCAATACTTGCAAAGTTTTACAAAGATCCAACAAAAGAATAGAATTACAGCACAATTCCATAACCACAAAAGCCTGGTATATTTAGTTCTCAGCAACACACACTGCTTCATTCACTAGTGTCAACAGAGAAATTCCTCCGCCTGTGTACCTCTCTGCCCAAGGGCTGCTACAAGCAAGATTTCCTCTGGAGACTATGTTTCAGAAACACAGTTTGGGTTTACCTTTTATTTTTCATTTTTTTTTTCTTTGTTCAAGGCATGTTGGAGTTTGTTTTCTGACCTGTTGTGATATCTTGGGCAGGAGGGGGAAAAGCCAGACAGGGTTGTGAGTTCAAACTTGAATTTTACTGGGAAGCTGCAGCCAGAGGCGAGTAACGGCAACACCCAAGTGTTTATTAATGGGAGAGAGATCACTAAAGTTGAACTAAGGGTGCTAAAGGTATGCCTGTCACAAACCATAAAATTATTTTAATTCATCTGATTGTTTAAACTTTAAAGATTTTAATTTTGGAAAATAATGAAAACTGGTAGTACGATCCTGTGCAATAACCCTTCAACCCCACCCAAACCTGACCAAAAAAAGAGAAGAATTTAGTTGCTTAGCAATTGGCTTTAGTGGCTGCATCAACTTACAGCTGTGCAATTAAGTCCTTGCTAAGATATTGTCTTTTCCCCAGTTGGCTAATGTACAGTGTCCAAGGGACACACATTTTTGGGTGTATGATGATGGCAGATATGAGGAAGAAGGACAGAACAACATTAAGGGCAGGATCTGGGAGTCGGTATGTTCTTATTTTATTATTTCTTATATTTTCCTTTTTTTTTTTTTGCTTTTTTCCTTGTTCTCTTAACTTATGAAAAGTTAAATTGTTGCTACGTTTTGTGATGACGAATGTGGGAACATTAGTTGTAAGTTTTAACTTATTTATCTATTTTTCGCTTCTTAAAGTTTGCCCTCTTTAACTTTTTTCCGACTCTTTATCATTTGAGCCTATGCATTCTTGCGAGATATATTGTATAATAAGGTCCTTCTGAATTCAATATGTTATATTAAGAATTCTCAATATTCTAAAAGCCATCTTACATAACTGGCAGACCTTGACACGACTGGCTTGTACCTTGTTCTCACTGCCTGTGCCTCGTGGGAATTCAAATGGGTTCCAGGATGATGCTGCTCCTTATATAGCCAGACCTGTGCCTGATTATCTTGAGCAAAAACGCATCCAAAAACTTCTGCTTCTGGGTCCACCTGGATCTGGTACAAGCACTGTTTTTAAACAGGTCAGACGTCTCTCCTTTTCCTTTTTAAGCTACTTCTTTGCAGGAAAACCATGGAAATGATGTTTACTTTGGTTAAATATTTAAAACAGGCAAAATTCTTGTACGGGAATAGGTTCGCCCCAGAAGAGCTAGAGGAAATAAAGCTGATGATTCAAAGTAATATGTTCAAGTACCTTGGCATTTTGCTGGAAGGCCGTGAGCGCTTCGAAGAAGAAGAGCAAAAAGAGACAAGCTCAAGTGACCCCATGCATGCTGAAAGTAAATGAACTGTCACAACCGTCCTTTATTTATATATACTTTTTCCAATTTTGGGCTGAATAATTCAACCTAACATTAAAAAGCCCTTGCACATCCAAAGATAAAACAAACAAAAATCTAATTGCACTTGCGCACAATTCTCCCTTTGCAGATGGGCATGAAGAAAATGGCACTGATGCATGCATCTACTCTATAAATGCAAGGCTAAAAAAGTTCTCTGATTGGCTACTTGACATAATAGCAATGGGTGACTTAGATACGTTCTTTCCGGCTGCCACACGGGAATACGCACCTTCGGTAGATGAGATGTGGAGGGACCGTGCCATACAGGAGACATTCAAGCGCAAAAATGAGCTTCCTTTCCTTCCTGATGTTGCAGAATACTTCTTGAGCAGGGTACCATGTCCAACCTCCTTTTTTAAATATTATATACATCAGTGAGGAACAAATGGAAGGTTGTGTATGATTGTGATGACATGGATGCAGGCAATGGAGATATCAAGCAATGAATATGAGCCGTCAGAGAGAGACATAATCTATGCTGAAGGAGTAACACAAGGCAATGGCTTGGCCTTCATTGAATTCTCTTTGGATGATCGGAGCCCTATATATGAACACTATAATGATAACCCTGAGCCTCACTCCCAACCTCTCACCAAGTGCGTTGTCTCTCACACTCTCTCAATGTGTATAATTGTATATCTATCTCCATGGTTGAAGCATTAAACCATTTTCTGTTGGAGGATATAATCTTATATCATGTTCTCTTGGTTATGTTAGATATCAGTTAATTAGAGTTAGTGCAAAAGGGATCAGCAATGGATGTAAATGGGTGGAGATGTTTGAAGATGTGCGTATTGTAATCTTCTGTGTGGCACTCAGTGACTATGACCAGCTGGGGAGCCCACTTGGTGCTGCCAATGGAAGGCCTTTTGAGAATAAAATGCTTCAAAGTAAAGAGCTCTTTGAAGCTACCATCAGGTATTTATATGAAATTGGAACTCTTTCCTGTTTTGTTTAATTCATGAAGTTTTTTTTTGGTATACACCAACGATAATAGCATAAACTCAAATTCAGTAAAAACAATGTTTCCAAAGCATTAAAAATAAAGGAAAATCCTCATTATGGCAAATATGCATCTTTGTAAGAAAAAAATATATACAAAAATCCTCCTTAAAGTGAAATGTTCAAGTTTATTCATGTGGGAACTTTGTTTCCAACTTAGCAGACAGGCTTGTTTCCGTGACACACCATTTGTGCTTGTGCTAAACAAGTATGACCTGTTTGAGGAGAAAATCGGCAGGGCCCAGCTGTCAGCATGTGATTGGTTCAGTGACTTCTGCCCAGTCCGGACTCACCACAACAATCAGTCCCTTGCACAACAAGCGTACTATTACATTGCCATGAAATTCAAGGACCTTTATTCATCTTTAACGGGTCGAAAATTGTTTGTGTGGCAATCCCGGGCCCGTGAGCGTCCAACTGTAGATGAGGTGTTCAAGTACATACGTGAAGTGTTGAGGTGGGAAGATGAGAAGGATGACAACTACAATGATGATTCCATGTATGATACCACCGACCTTAGTTCATCCCCTTACATCAGGCAGGAGTGATGAATGGAGTGAAAGGAAGAGGTAGAAGTTGCTGAGAATAAAATTGTGTAGTATCGACTTAGTTCTCCTGACAGTTTTCTTGGAATGTGTATTCTTTTAAGATATACATCAAGTTCCTTGTACTGTTGTGCAGCATTTCAGTTAAAAAATGTACAAGAGAGGTTGTAGCAGGCTTGTATGAATTTTGTTCCTTTTTTTTGTTTATTGACTTCAGAAATTGAATTGAATTTGCATATTCTATAGTGATTGTCTTCAGTAACCTCATATCAATGACGTTCTGTTTCGTCTTTCTGCTTGTGTATTGAACTAGACATGTTTTATGCATGTTTCTTTTTGGACTTTTTCCAAAAAGTAGAGGTGGCAGAATCCGACCCGACCCGACAAACCCGTCCGACCCGGAGTAGCCCGATATGATCCGAAATCCGAAAATGACCCGACAATAGATAACCCGATACCCGACCCGACCTGATTTGATATGACTCGAAACCCGAAAAGACCCGACAGCGGATGATCCGATACCCGACCCGACCTGACCTGATTTGATATGACCCAAAACCCGAAAAGACCCGACAGCAGATGACCCGATACTCGACCCGACCTGATTTGATATGACCCAAAACCCGAAAAGACCCGAGATCAGATGACCCGGTACCCGACCCGACCCGAACCGACATGACCCGAAACTCGAAATGACCCGAGATCACATTACCCGCCGATCCGAATATTTGAATAAACTCTGGTTTGAATATTTGGCCTTATCAAACTGATATCAACCTATCAATTAATATTGTACTTGTACATGTCTTGACTAAAATGAACTCCGTCGCTGCAAGTCCTGTGACGCTGCACCGCTCCTACAATCTGCATGACACCACTACTACACTACATGCTGCATGACGTCTCTCCGTCGTTGCGCCAATGACGCATGACGCAAGACGCATGACGTATGACAAATATCAACGCATGATTACCCGAGACCCAACCGGCCCGACCTGATCAGACCCGTGACCCGATAATCTTTTGAAGATAAACTGACCCGACTCGCCCGACCCGAAACGAGATAATTGAAACCTGACCCGATCCGAACTCGAAAGACCCGAAACCCGAAAAATACCCGAAACTAGATAATTGAAACCCGACCCGACTCGAACCCGAAAGACCCGAAACCCGACAAATATTAACGCATGATGACCCGAGACCCGACCCGACCCGACCTGATCAGACCCGTGACCCGATAATCTTTTGAAGTCAAACTGACCTGACTCGCCCGACCCGAACCCGAACCCGAACCCGCCCGACCCGCCCGACCCGCCCGATTTGCCACCTCTACCAAAAAGGCTGATCCACCTTGGATCCGTAT
>CAXKVX010001573.1:0-21294 GCA_964058865.1 Eleocharis quinqueflora
AATCAAGAAAAAACAACAAAGAATTTCTGCTTATATGATGAGTGTTTCTAATCAAAGTACTTAATTTATGGGTGATAACCATTCAAGAAAACACCACAAAGCTCTAATACTTCTATGAGAAGTGTTTCTAATCATAGTACTTCATTAATCGGTGGTAACCAATCAAGAAAAAACACCACAAAGCATTTATGCATCTTTGAGAAGTGTTTCTAATGAAAGTACTTAATTTATGAGTGATAACCATTCAAGAAAATACCACACAACATTTATGCTTCTATGAGAAGTGTTTCTATTTAGAGTACTTCATTTATGGGTGATAACCATTCAACAAAACACCACAAAGCACTTATACTTCAATGAGAAGTGTTTCTAATCAGAGTACTTCATTTATGGGTGGTAACCAATAAAGAAAACAACACAAAGCATTTCTACTTCTATGAGAAGTGTTTCTAATCAAAGTACTTCATTTATGGCTGATAACCATTCAAGAAAACACCACAAAACACTTATACTTCTATGATAAGTGTTTCTAATCTGAATACTTCATTTATGGGTGGTAACGAATCAAGAAAACACCACAAAGCATTTCTACTTCTATGAGAAGTGTTTCTAATCATAGTACTTCATTAATCGGTGGTAACCAATCAAGAAAAAACACCACAAAGCATTTATGCATCTTTGAGAAGTGTTTCTAATGAAAGTACTTAATTTATGAGTGATAACCATTCAAGAAAATACCACACAACATTTATGCTTCTATGAGAAGTGTTTCTATTCAGAGTACTTCATTTATGGTTGGTAACCAATCAAGAAAATACCACAAAACATTTATACTTCCATGAGAAGTGATTCTAATCACAGTACTTCATTTATGGGTGATAACAATTCAAGAAAACACCACAAAGCACTTAAACTTCTATGAGAAGTGTTTTTAATCAGAGTACTTCATTTATCGGTGGTAACCAATCAAGAAAACACCACAAAGCATTAATGCATCTATGAGAACTGTTTCTAATCAAAGTACTTAATTTATGGGTGATAACCATTCAAGAAAACACCACAAAGCTCTAATACTTCTATGAGAAGTGTTTCTAATCATAGTACTTCATTAATCGGTGGTAACCAATCAAGAAAAAACACCACAAAGCATTTATGCATCTTTGAGAAGTGTTTCTAATGAAAGTACTTAATTTATGAGTGATAACCATTCAAGAAAATACCACACAACATTTATGCTTCTATGAGAAGTGTTTCTATTTAGAGTACTTCATTTATGGGTGATAACCATTCAAGAAAACACCACAAAGCACTTATACTTCAATGAGAAGTGTTTCTAATCAGAGTACTTCATTTATGGGTGGTAACCAATAAAGAAAACAACACAAAGCATTTCTACTTCTATGAGAAGTGTTTCTAATCAAAGTACTTCATTTATGGCTGATAACCATTCAAGAAAACACCACAAAACACTTATACTTCTATGATAAGTGTTTCTAATCTGAATACTTCAATTATGGGTGGTAACGAATCAAGAAAACACCACAAAGCATTTCTACTTCTATGAGAAGTGTTTCTAATCATAGTACTTCATTAATCGGTGGTAACCAATCAAGAAAAAACACCACAAAGCATTTATGCATCTTTGAGAAGTGTTTCTAATGAAAGTACTTAATTTATGAGTGATAACCATTCAAGAAAATACCACACAACATTTATGCTTCTATGAGAAGTGTTTCTATTCAGAGTACTTCATTTATGGTTGGTAACCAATCAAGAAAATACCACAAAACATTTATACTTCCATGAGAAGTGATTCTAATCACAGTACTTCATTTATGGGTGATAACAATTCAAGAAAACACCACAAAGCACTTAAACTTCTATGAGAAGTGTTTTTAATCAGAGTACTTCATTTATCGGTGGTAACCAATCAAGAAAACACCACAAAGCATTTATACTTCTATGAGAAATGTTTCTAATCGGAGTAGTTCATTTATGGATGGTAACTAATCAAGAAAAAACCACAAAGAATTTCTGCTTATATGATGAGTGTTTCTAATCAAAGTACTTAATTTATGGGTGATAACCATTCAAGAAAACACCACAAAGCTCTAATACTTCTATGAGAAGTGTTTCTAATCATAGTACTTCATTAATCGGTGGTAACCAATCAAGAAAAAACACCACAAAGCATTTATGCATCTTTGAGAAGTGTTTCTAATGAAAGTACTTAATTTATGAGTGATAACCATTCAAGAAAATACCACACAACATTTATGCTTCTATGAGAAGTGTTTCTATTTAGAGTACTTCATTTATGGGTGATAACCATTCAAGAAAACACCACAAAGCACTTATACTTCAATGAGAAGTGTTTCTAATCAGAGTACTTCATTTATGGGTGGTAACCAATAAAGAAAACAACACAAAGCATTTCTACTTCTATGAGAAGTGTTTCTAATGAAAGTACTTCATTTATGGCTGATAACCATTCAAGAAAACACCACAAAGCACTTATACTTCTATGATAAGTGTTTCTAATCAGAGTACTTTATTTATGGGTGGTAACCAATCAAAAAACACAAAAAAGCACTTATACATCAATGAGAGGTGCTTCTAATCAGAGAACTTCATTTATGGGTGATAACCATTCAAGAAAACAACACAAAGCACTTATACTTCTATGAGAAGTGTTTCTAATCATAGTTCTTCATTAATCGGTGGTAACCAATCAAGAAAAAACACCACAAAGCATTTATGCATCTTTGAGAAGTGTTTCTAATGAAAGTACTTAATTTATGAGTGATAACCATTCAAGAAAATACCACACAACATTTATGCTTCTATGAGAAGTGTTTCTATTCAGAGTACTTCATTTATGGTTGGTAACCAATCAAGAAAATACCACAAAACATTTATACTTCCATGAGAAGTGATTCTAATCACAGTACTTCATTTATGGGTGATAACAATTCAAGAAAACACCACAAAGCACTTAAACTTCTATGAGAAGTGTTTTTAATCAGAGTACTTCATTTATCGGTGGTAACCAATCAAGAAAACACCACAAAGCATTTATACTTCTATGAGAAATGTTTCTAATCGGAGTAGTTCATTTATGGATGGTAACTAATCAAGAAAAAACAACAAAGAATTTCTGCTTATATGATGAGTGTTTCTAATCAAAGTACTTAATTTATGGGTGATAACCATTCAAGAAAACACCACAAAGCTCTAATACTTCTATGAGAAGTGTTTCTAATCATAGTACTTCATTAATCGGTGGTAACCAATCAAGAAAAAACACCACAAAGCATTTATGCATCTTTGAGAAGTGTTTCTAATGAAAGTACTTAATTTATGAGTGATAACCATTCAAGAAAATACCACACAACATTTATGCTTCTATGAGAAGTGTTTCTATTTAGAGTACTTCATTTATGGGTGATAACCATTCAACAAAACACCACAAAGCACTTATACTTCAATGAGAAGTGTTTCTAATCAGAGTACTTCATTTATGGGTGGTAACCAATAAAGAAAACAACACAAAGCATTTCTACTTCTATGAGAAGTGTTTCTAATCAAAGTACTTCATTTATGGCTGATAACCATTCAAGAAAACACCACAAAACACTTATACTTCTATGATAAGTGTTTCTAATCTGAATACTTCATTTATGGGTGGTAACGAATCAAGAAAACACCACAAAGCATTTCTACTTCTATGAGAAGTGTTTCTAATCATAGTACTTCATTAATCGGTGGTAACCAATCAAGAAAAAACACCACAAAGCATTTATGCATCTTTGAGAAGTGTTTCTAATGAAAGTACTTAATTTATGAGTGATAACCATTCAAGAAAATACCACACAACATTTATGCTTCTATGAGAAGTGTTTCTATTCAGAGTACTTCATTTATGGTTGGTAACCAATCAAGAAAATACCACAAAACATTTATACTTCCATGAGAAGTGATTCTAATCACAGTACTTCATTTATGGGTGATAACAATTCAAGAAAACACCACAAAGCACTTAAACTTCTATGAGAAGTGTTTTTAATCAGAGTACTTCATTTATCGGTGGTAACCAATCAAGAAAACACCACAAAGCATTAATGCATCTATGAGAACTGTTTCTAATCAAAGTACTTAATTTATGGGTGATAACCATTCAAGAAAACACCACAAAGCTCTAATACTTCTATGAGAAGTGTTTCTAATCATAGTACTTCATTAATCGGTGGTAACCAATCAAGAAAAAACACCACAAAGCATTTATGCATCTTTGAGAAGTGTTTCTAATGAAAGTACTTAATTTATGAGTGATAACCATTCAAGAAAATACCACACAACATTTATGCTTCTATGAGAAGTGTTTCTATTTAGAGTACTTCATTTATGGGTGATAACCATTCAAGAAAACACCACAAAGCACTTATACTTCAATGAGAAGTGTTTCTAATCAGAGTACTTCATTTATGGGTGGTAACCAATAAAGAAAACAACACAAAGCATTTCTACTTCTATGAGAAGTGTTTCTAATCAAAGTACTTCATTTATGGCTGATAACCATTCAAGAAAACACCACAAAACACTTATACTTCTATGATAAGTGTTTCTAATCTGAATACTTCAATTATGGGTGGTAACGAATCAAGAAAACACCACAAAGCATTTCTACTTCTATGAGAAGTGTTTCTAATCATAGTACTTCATTAATCGGTGGTAACCAATCAAGAAAAAACACCACAAAGCATTTATGCATCTTTGAGAAGTGTTTCTAATGAAAGTACTTAATTTATGAGTCATAACCATTCAAGAAAATACCACACAACATTTATGCTTCTATGAGAAGTGTTTCTATTCAGAGTACTTCATTTATGGTTGGTAACCAATCAAGAAAATACCACAAAACATTTATACTTCCATGAGAAGTGATTCTAATCACAGTACTTCATTTATGGGTGATAACAATTCAAGAAAACACCACAAAGCACTTAAACTTCTATGAGAAGTGTTTTTAATCAGAGTACTTCATTTATCGGTGGTAACCAATCAAGAAAACACCACAAAGCATTAATGCATCTATGAGAACTGTTTCTATTCAAAGTACTTCATTTATGGGTGATAACCATTCATGAAAACAACACAAAGCACTTATACTTCTATGAGAAGTGTTTCTAATCATAGTTCTTCATTAATCGGTGGTAACCAATCAAGAAAAAACACCACAAAGCATTTATGCATCTTTGAGAAGTGTTTCTAATGAAAGTACTTAATTTATGAGTGATAACCATTCAAGAAAATACCACACAACATTTATGCTTCTATGAGAAGTGTTTCTATTCAGAGTACTTCATTTATGGGTGATAACCATTCAAGAAAACACCACAAAGCACTTAAACTTCTATGAGAAGTGTTTTTAATCAGAGTACTTCATTTATCGGTGGTAACCAATCAAGAAAACACCACAAAGCATTTATACTTCTATGAGAAATGTTTCTAATCGGAGTAGTTCATTTATGGATGGTAACTAATCAAGAAAAAACCACAAAGAATTTCTGCTTATATGATGAGTGTTTCTAATCAAAGTACTTAATTTATGGGTGATAACCATTTAAGAAAACACCACAAAGCTCTAATACTTCTATGAGAAGTGTTTCTAATCATAGTACTTCATTAATCGGTGGTAACCAATCAAGAAAAAACACCACAAAGCATTTATGCATCTTTGAGAAGTGTTTCTAATGAAAGTACTTAATTTATGAGTGATAACCATTCAAGAAAATACCACACAACATTTATGCTTCTATGAGAAGTGTTTCTATTCAGAGTACTTCATTTATGGGTGATAACCATTCAAGAAAACACCACAAAGCACTTAAACTTCTATGAGAAGTGTTTTTAATCAGAGTACTTCATTTATCGGTGGTAACCAATCAAGAAAACACCACAAAGCATTTATACTTCTATGAGAAATGTTTCTAATCGGAGTAGTTCATTTATGGATGGTAACTAATCAAGAAAAAACCACAAAGAATTTCTGCTTATATGATGAGTGTTTCTAATCAAAGTACTTAATTTATGGGTGATAACCATTCAAGAAAAAACCACAAAGCTCTAATACTTCTATGAGTAGTGTTTCTAATCATAGTACTTCATTAATCGGTGGTAACCAATCAAGAAAAAACACCACAAAGCATTTATGCATCTTTGAGAAGTGTTTCTAATGAAAGTACTTAATTTATGAGTGATAACCATTCAAGAAAATACCACACAACATTTATGCTTCTATGAGAAGTGTTTCTATTTAGAGTACTTCATTTATGGGTGATAACCATTCAAGAAAACACCACAAAGCACTTATACTTCAATGAGAAGTGTTTCTAATCAGAGTACTTCATTTATGGGTGGTAACCAATAAAGAAAACAACACAAAGCATTTCTACTTCTATGATAAGTGTTTCTAATCTGAATACTTCATTTATGGGTGGTAACGAATCAAGAAAACACCACAAATCATTTCTACTTCTATGAGAAGTGTTTCTAATCATAGTACTTCATTAATCGGTGGTAACCAATCAAGAAAAAACACCGCAAAGCATTTATGCATCTTTGAGAAGTGTTTCTAATGAAAGTACTTAATTTATGAGTGATAACCATTCAAGAAAATACCACACAACATTTATGCTTCTATGAGAAGTGTTTCTATTTAGAGTACTTCATTTATGGGTGATAACCATTCAAGAAAACACCACAAAGCACTTATACTTCAATGAGAAGTGTTTCTAATCAGAGTACTTCATTTATGGGTGGTAACCAATAAAGAAAACAACACAAAGCATTTCTACTTCTATGAGAAGTGTTTCTAATGAAAGTACTTCATTTATGGCTGATAACCATTCAAGAAAACACCACAAAGCACTTATACTTCTATGATAAGTGTTTCTAATCAGAGTACTTTATTTATGGGTGGTAACCAATCAAAAAACACAAAAAAGCACTTATACATCAATGAGAGGTGCTTCTAATCAGAGAACTTCATTTATGGGTGATAACCATTCAAGAAAACAACACAAAGCACTTATACTTCTATGAGAAGTGTTTCTAATCATAGTTCTTCATTAATCGGTGGTAACCAATCAAGAAAAAACACCACAAAGCATTTATGCATCTTTGAGAAGTGTTTCTAATGAAAGTACTTAATTTATGAGTGATAACCATTCAAGAAAATACCACACAACATTTATGCTTCTATGAGAAGTGTTTCTATTCAGAGTACTTCATTTATGGTTGGTAACCAATCAAGAAAATACCACAAAACATTTATACTTCCATGAGAAGTGATTCTAATCACAGTACTTCATTTATGGGTGATAACAATTCAAGAAAACACCACAAAGCACTTAAACTTCTATGAGAAGTGTTTTTAATCAGAGTACTTCATTTATCGGTGGTAACCAATCAAGAAAACACCACAAAGCATTTATACTTCTATGAGAAATGTTTCTAATCGGAGTAGTTCATTTATGGATGGTAACTAATCAAGAAAAAACAACAAAGAATTTCTGCTTATATGATGAGTGTTTCTAATCAAAGTACTTAATTTATGGGTGATAACCATTCAAGAAAACACCACAAAGCTCTAATACTTCTATGAGAAGTGTTTCTAATCATAGTACTTCATTAATCGGTGGTAACCAATCAAGAAAAAACACCACAAAGCATTTATGCATCTTTGAGAAGTGTTTCTAATGAAAGTACTTAATTTATGAGTGATAACCATTCAAGAAAATACCACACAACATTTATGCTTCTATGAGAAGTGTTTCTATTTAGAGTACTTCATTTATGGGTGATAACCATTCAACAAAACACCACAAAGCACTTATACTTCAATGAGAAGTGTTTCTAATCAGAGTACTTCATTTATGGGTGGTAACCAATAAAGAAAACAACACAAAGCATTTCTACTTCTATGAGAAGTGTTTCTAATCAAAGTACTTCATTTATGGCTGATAACCATTCAAGAAAACACCACAAAACACTTATACTTCTATGATAAGTGTTTCTAATCTGAATACTTCATTTATGGGTGGTAACGAATCAAGAAAACACCACAAAGCATTTCTACTTCTATGAGAAGTGTTTCTAATCATAGTACTTCATTAATCGGTGGTAACCAATCAAGAAAAAACACCACAAAGCATTTATGCATCTTTGAGAAGTGTTTCTAATGAAAGTACTTAATTTATGAGTGATAACCATTCAAGAAAATACCACACAACATTTATGCTTCTATGAGAAGTGTTTCTATTCAGAGTACTTCATTTATGGTTGGTAACCAATCAAGAAAATACCACAAAACATTTATACTTCCATGAGAAGTGATTCTAATCACAGTACTTCATTTATGGGTGATAACAATTCAAGAAAACACCACAAAGCACTTAAACTTCTATGAGAAGTGTTTTTAATCAGAGTACTTCATTTATCGGTGGTAACCAATCAAGAAAACACCACAAAGCATTAATGCATCTATGAGAACTGTTTCTAATCAAAGTACTTAATTTATGGGTGATAACCATTCAAGAAAACACCACAAAGCTCTAATACTTCTATGAGAAGTGTTTCTAATCATAGTACTTCATTAATCGGTGGTAACCAATCAAGAAAAAACACCACAAAGCATTTATGCATCTTTGAGAAGTGTTTCTAATGAAAGTACTTAATTTATGAGTGATAACCATTCAAGAAAATACCACACAACATTTATGCTTCTATGAGAAGTGTTTCTATTTAGAGTACTTCATTTATGGGTGATAACCATTCAAGAAAACACCACAAAGCACTTATACTTCAATGAGAAGTGTTTCTAATCAGAGTACTTCATTTATGGGTGGTAACCAATAAAGAAAACAACACAAAGCATTTCTACTTCTATGAGAAGTGTTTCTAATCAAAGTACTTCATTTATGGCTGATAACCATTCAAGAAAACACCACAAAACACTTATACTTCTATGATAAGTGTTTCTAATCTGAATACTTCAATTATGGGTGGTAACGAATCAAGAAAACACCACAAAGCATTTCTACTTCTATGAGAAGTGTTTCTAATCATAGTACTTCATTAATCGGTGGTAACCAATCAAGAAAAAACACCACAAAGCATTTATGCATCTTTGAGAAGTGTTTCTAATGAAAGTACTTAATTTATGAGTCATAACCATTCAAGAAAATACCACACAACATTTATGCTTCTATGAGAAGTGTTTCTATTCAGAGTACTTCATTTATGGTTGGTAACCAATCAAGAAAATACCACAAAACATTTATACTTCCATGAGAAGTGATTCTAATCACAGTACTTCATTTATGGGTGATAACAATTCAAGAAAACACCACAAAGCACTTAAACTTCTATGAGAAGTGTTTTTAATCAGAGTACTTCATTTATCGGTGGTAACCAATCAAGAAAACACCACAAAGCATTAATGCATCTATGAGAACTGTTTCTATTCAAAGTACTTCATTTATGGGTGATAACCATTCATGAAAACAACACAAAGCACTTATACTTCTATGAGAAGTGTTTCTAATCATAGTTCTTCATTAATCGGTGGTAACCAATCAAGAAAAAACACCACAAAGCATTTATGCATCTTTGAGAAGTGTTTCTAATGAAAGTACTTAATTTATGAGTGATAACCATTCAAGAAAATACCACACAACATTTATGCTTCTATGAGAAGTGTTTCTATTCAGAGTACTTCATTTATGGGTGATAACCATTCAAGAAAACACCACAAAGCACTTAAACTTCTATGAGAAGTGTTTTTAATCAGAGTACTTCATTTATCGGTGGTAACCAATCAAGAAAACACCACAAAGCATTTATACTTCTATGAGAAATGTTTCTAATCGGAGTAGTTCATTTATGGATGGTAACTAATCAAGAAAAAACCACAAAGAATTTCTGCTTATATGATGAGTGTTTCTAATCAAAGTACTTAATTTATGGGTGATAACCATTTAAGAAAACACCACAAAGCTCTAATACTTCTATGAGAAGTGTTTCTAATCATAGTACTTCATTAATCGGTGGTAACCAATCAAGAAAAAACACCACAAAGCATTTATGCATCTTTGAGAAGTGTTTCTAATGAAAGTACTTAATTTATGAGTGATAACCATTCAAGAAAATACCACACAACATTTATGCTTCTATGAGAAGTGTTTCTATTCAGAGTACTTCATTTATGGGTGATAACCATTCAAGAAAACACCACAAAGCACTTAAACTTCTATGAGAAGTGTTTTTAATCAGAGTACTTCATTTATCGGTGGTAACCAATCAAGAAAACACCACAAAGCATTTATACTTCTATGAGAAATGTTTCTAATCGGAGTAGTTCATTTATGGATGGTAACTAATCAAGAAAAAACCACAAAGAATTTCTGCTTATATGATGAGTGTTTCTAATCAAAGTACTTAATTTATGGGTGATAACCATTCAAGAAAAAACCACAAAGCTCTAATACTTCTATGAGTAGTGTTTCTAATCATAGTACTTCATTAATCGGTGGTAACCAATCAAGAAAAAACACCACAAAGCATTTATGCATCTTTGAGAAGTGTTTCTAATGAAAGTACTTAATTTATGAGTGATAACCATTCAAGAAAATACCACACAACATTTATGCTTCTATGAGAAGTGTTTCTATTTAGAGTACTTCATTTATGGGTGATAACCATTCAAGAAAACACCACAAAGCACTTATACTTCAATGAGAAGTGTTTCTAATCAGAGTACTTCATTTATGGGTGGTAACCAATAAAGAAAACAACACAAAGCATTTCTACTTCTATGATAAGTGTTTCTAATCTGAATACTTCATTTATGGGTGGTAACGAATCAAGAAAACACCACAAATCATTTCTACTTCTATGAGAAGTGTTTCTAATCATAGTACTTCATTAATCGGTGGTAACCAATCAAGAAAAAACACCGCAAAGCATTTATGCATCTTTGAGAAGTGTTTCTAATGAAAGTACTTAATTTATGAGTGATAACCATTCAAGAAAATACCACACAACATTTATGCTTCTATGAGAAGTGTTTCTAATGAAAGTACTTAATTTATGAGTGATAACCATTCAAGAAAATACCACACAACATTTATGCTTCTATGAGAAGTGTTTCTATTTAGAATACTTCATTTATGGGTGATAACCATTCAAGAAAACACCACAAAGCACTTATACTACAATGAGAAGTGTTTCTAATCAGAGTACTTCATTTATGGGTGGTAACCAATAAAGAAAACAACACAAAGCATTTCTACTTCTATGAGAAGTGTTTCTAATCAAAGTACTTCATTTATGGCTGATAACCATTCAAGAAAACACCACAAAACACTTATACTTCTATGATAAGTGTTTCTAATCTGAATACTTCAATTATGGGTGGTAACGAATCAAGAAAACACCACAAAGCATTTCTACTTCTATGAGAAGTGTTTCTAATCATAGTACTTCATTAATCGGTGGTAACCAATCAAGAAAAAACACCACAAAGCATTTATGCATCTTTGAGAAGTGTTTCTAATGAAAGTACTTAATTTATGAGTGATAACCATTCAAGAAAATACCACACAACATTTATGCTTCTATGAGAAGTGTTTCTATTCAGAGTACTTCATTTATGGTTGGTAACCAATCAAGAAAATACCACAAAACATTTATACTTCCATGAGAAGTGATTCTAATCACCGTACTTCATTTATGGGTGATAACAATTCAAGAAAACACCACAAAGCACTTAAACTTCTATGAGAAGTGTTTTTAATCAGAGTACTTCATTTATCGGTGGTAACCAATCAAGAAAACACCACAAAGCATTAATGCATCTATGAGAACTGTTTCTATTCAAAGTACTTCATTTATGGGTGATAACCATTCAAGAAAACAACACAAAGCACTTATACTTCTATGAGAAGTGTTTCTAATCATAGTTCTTCATTAATCGGTGGTAACCAATCAAGAAAAAACACCACAAAGCATTTATGCATCTTTGAGAAGTGTTTCTAATGAAAGTACTTAATTTATGAGTGATAACCATTCAAGAAAATACCACACAACATTTATGCTTCTATGAGAAGTGTTTCTATTCAGAGTACTTCATTTATGGGTGATAACCATTCAAGAAAACACCACAAAGCACTTAAACTTCTATGAGAAGTGTTTTTAATCAGAGTACTTCATTTATCGGTGGTAACCAATCAAGAAAACACCACAAAGCATTTATACTTCTATGAGAAATGTTTCTAATCGGAGTAGTTCATTTATGGATGGTAACTAATCAAGAAAAAACCACAAAGAATTTCTGCTTATATGATGAGAGTTTCTAATCAAAGTACTTAATTTATGGGTGATAACCATTTAAGAAAACACCACAAAGCTCTAATACTTCTATGAGAAGTGTTTCTAATCATAGTACTTCATTAATCGGTGGTAACCAATCAAGAAAAAACACCACAAAGCATTTATGCATCTTTGAGAAGTGTTTCTAATGAAAGTACTTAATTTATGAGTGATAACCATTCAAGAAAATACCACACAACATTTATGCTTCTATGAGAAGTGTTTCTATTCAGAGTACTTCATTTATGGGTGATAACCATTCAAGAAAACACCACAAAGCACTTAAACTTCTATGAGAAGTGTTTTTAATCAGAGTACTTCATTTATCGGTGGTAACCAATCAAGAAAACACCACAAAGCATTTATACTTCTATGAGAAATGTTTCTAATCGGAGTAGTTCATTTATGGATGGTAACTAATCAAGAAAAAACCACAAAGAATTTCTGCTTATATGATGAGTGTTTCTAATCAAAGTACTTAATTTATGGGTGATAACCATTCAAGAAAAAACCACAAAGCTCTAATACTTCTATGAGTAGTGTTTCTAATCATAGTACTTCATTAATCGGTGGTAACCAATCAAGAAAAAACACCACAAAGCATTTATGCATCTTTGAGAAGTGTTTCTAATGAAAGTACTTAATTTATGAGTCATAACCATTCAAGAAAATACCACACAACATTTATGCTTCTATGAGAAGTGTTTCTATTTAGAGTACTTCATTTATGGGTGATAACCATTCAAGAAAACACCACCAAGCACTTATACTTCAATGAGAAGTGTTTCTAATCAGAGTACTTCATTTATGGGTGGTAACCAATAAAGAAAACAACACAAAGCATTTCTACTTCTATGATAAGTGTTTCTAATCTGAATACTTCATTTATGGGTGGTAACGAATCAAGAAAACACCACAAATCATTTCTACTTCTATGAGAAGTGTTTCTAATCATAGTACTTCATTAATCGGTGGTAACCAATCAAGAAAAAACACCACAAAGCATTTATGCATCTTTGAGAAGTGTTTCTAATGAAAGTACTTAATTTATGAGTGATAACCATTCAAGAAAATACCACACAACATTTATGCTTCTATGAGAAGTGTTTCTAATGAAAGTACTTAATTTATGAGTGATAACCATTCAAGAAAATACCACACAACATTTATGCTTCTATGAGAAGTGTTTCTATTTAGAGTACTTCATTTATGGGTGATAACCATTCAAGAAAACACCACAAAGCACTTATACTTCATTGAGAAGTGTTTCTAATCAGAGTACTTCATTTATGGGTGGTAACCAATAAAGAAAACAACACAAAGCATTTCTACTTCTATGAGAAGTGTTTCTAATCAAAGTACTTCATTTATGGCTGATAACCATTCAAGAAAACACCACAAAGCACTTATACTTCTATGATAAGTGTTTCTAATCTGAATACTTCATTTATGGGTGGTAACGAATCAAGAAAACACCACAAAGCATTTCTACTTCTATGAGAAGTGTTTCTAATCATAGTACTTCATTAATCGGTGGTAACCAATCAAGAAAAAACACCACAAAGCATTTATGCATCTTTGAGAAGTGTTTCTAATGAAAGTACTTAATTTATGAGTGATAACCATTCAAGAAAATACCACACAACATTTATGCTTCTATGAGAAGTGTTTCTATTTAGAGTACTTCATTTATGGGTGATAACAATTCAAGAAAACACCACAAAGCACTTATACTACAATGAGAAGTGTTTCTAATCAGAGTACTTCATTTATGGGTGGTAACCAATAAAGAAAACAACACAAAGCATTTCTACTTCTATGAGAAGTGTTTCTAATCAAAGTACTTCATTTATGGCTGATAACCATTCAAGAAAACACCACAAAACACTTATACTTCTATGATAAGTGTTTCTAATCTGAATACTTCAATTATGGGTGGTAACGAATCAAGAAAACACCACAAAGCATTTCTACTTCTATGAGAAGTGTTTCTAATCATAGTACTTCATTAATCGGTGGTAACCAATCAAGAAAAAACACCACAAAGCATTTATGCATCTTTGAGAAGTGTTTCTAATGAAAGTACTTAATTTATGAGTGATAACCATTCAAGAAAATACCACACAACATTTATGCTTCTATGAGAAGTGTTTCTATTCAGAGTACTTCATTTATGGTTGGTAACCAATCAAGAAAATACCACAAAACATTTATACTTCCATGAGAAGTGATTCTAATCACCGTACTTCATTTATGGGTGATAACAATTCAAGAAAACACCACAAAGCACTTAAACTTCTATGAGAAGTGTTTTTAATCAGAGTACTTCATTTATCGGTGGTAACCAATCAAGAAAACACCACAAAGCATTAATGCATCTATGAGAACTGTTTCTATTCAAAGTACTTCATTTATGGGTGATAACCATTCAAGAAAACAACACAAAGCACTTATACTTCTATGAGAAGTGTTTCTAATCATAGTTCTTCATTAATCGGTGGTAACCAATCAAGAAAAAACACCACAAAGCATTTATGCATCTTTGAGAAGTGTTTCTAATGAAAGTACTTAATTTATGAGTGATAACCATTCAAGAAAATACCACACAACATTTATGCTTCTATGAGAAGTGTTTCTATTCAGAGTACTTCATTTATGGGTGATAACCATTCAAGAAAACACCACAAAGCACTTAAACTTCTATGAGAAGTGTTTTTAATCAGAGTACTTCATTTATCGGTGGTAACCAATCAAGAAAACACCACAAAGCATTTATACTTCTATGAGAAATGTTTCTAATCGGAGTAGTTCATTTATGGATGGTAACTAATCAAGAAAAAACCACAAAGAATTTCTGCTTATATGATGAGAGTTTCTAATCAAAGTACTTAATTTATGGGTGATAACCATTTAAGAAAACACCACAAAGCTCTAATACTTCTATGAGAAGTGTTTCTAATCATAGTACTTCATTAATCGGTGGTAACCAATCAAGAAAAAACACCACAAAGCATTTATGCATCTTTGAGAAGTGTTTCTAATGAAAGTACTTAATTTATGAGTGATAACCATTCAAGAAAATACCACACAACATTTATGCTTCTATGAGAAGTGTTTCTATTCAGAGTACTTCATTTATGGGTGATAACCATTCAAGAAAACACCACAAAGCACTTAAACTTCTATGAGAAGTGTTTTTAATCAGAGTACTTCATTTATCGGTGGTAACCAATCAAGAAAACACCACAAAGCATTTATACTTCTATGAGAAATGTTTCTAATCGGAGTAGTTCATTTATGGATGGTAACTAATCAAGAAAAAACCACAAAGAATTTCTGCTTATATGATGAGTGTTTCTAATCAAAGTACTTAATTTATGGGTGATAACCATTCAAGAAAAAACCACAAAGCTCTAATACTTCTATGAGTAGTGTTTCTAATCATAGTACTTCATTAATCGGTGGTAACCAATCAAGAAAAAACACCACAAAGCATTTATGCATCTTTGAGAAGTGTTTCTAATGAAAGTACTTAATTTATGAGTCATAACCATTCAAGAAAATACCACACAACATTTATGCTTCTATGAGAAGTGTTTCTATTTAGAGTACTTCATTTATGGGTGATAACCATTCAAGAAAACACCACCAAGCACTTATACTTCAATGAGAAGTGTTTCTAATCAGAGTACTTCATTTATGGGTGGTAACCAATAAAGAAAACAACACAAAGCATTTCTACTTCTATGATAAGTGTTTCTAATCTGAATACTTCATTTATGGGTGGTAACGAATCAAGAAAACACCACAAATCATTTCTACTTCTATGAGAAGTGTTTCTAATCATAGTACTTCATTAATCGGTGGTAACCAATCAAGAAAAAACACCACAAAGCATTTATGCATCTTTGAGAAGTGTTTCTAATGAAAGTACTTAATTTATGAGTGATAACCATTCAAGAAAATACCACACAACATTTATGCTTCTATGAGAAGTGTTTCTAATGAAAGTACTTAATTTATGAGTGATAACCATTCAAGAAAATACCACACAACATTTATGCTTCTATGAGAAGTGTTTCTATTTAGAGTACTTCATTTATGGGTGATAACCATTCAAGAAAACACCACAAAGCACTTATACTTCATTGAGAAGTGTTTCTAATCAGAGTACTTCATTTATGGGTGGTAACCAATAAAGAAAACAACACAAAGCATTTCTACTTCTATGAGAAGTGTTTCTAATCAAAGTACTTCATTTATGGCTGATAACCATTCAAGAAAACACCACAAAGCACTTATACTTCTATGATAAGTGTTTCTAATCTGAATACTTCATTTATGGGTGGTAACGAATCAAGAAAACACCACAAAGCATTTCTACTTCTATGAGAAGTGTTTCTAATCATAGTACTTCATTAATCGGTGGTAACCAATCAAGAAAAAACACCACAAAGCATTTATGCATCTTTGAGAAGTGTTTCTAATGAAAGTACTTAATTTATGAGTGATAACCATTCAAGAAAATACCACACAACATTTATGCTTCTATGAGAAGTGTTTCTATTTAGAGTACTTCATTTATGGGTGATAACCAATCAAGAAAACACCACAAAGCACTTAAACTTCTATGAGAAGTGTTTTTAATCAGAGTACTTCATTTATCGGTGGTAACCAATCAAGAAAACACCACAAAGCATTAATGCATCTATGAGAACTGTTTCTATTCAGAGTACTTCATTAATCGGTGGTAACCAATCAAGAAAAAACACCACAAAGCATTTATGCATCTTTGAGAAGTGTTTCTAATGAAAGTACTTAATTTATGAGTGATAACCATTCAAGAAAATACCACACAACATTTATGCTTCTATGAGAAGTGTTTCTAATGAAAGTACTTAATTTATGAGTGATAACCATTCAAGAAAATACCACACAACATTTATGCTTCTATGAGAAGTGTTTCTATTTAGAGTACTTCATTTATGGGTGATAACCATTCAAGAAAACACCACAAAGCACTTATACTTCATTGAGAAGTGTTTCTAATCAGAGTACTTCATTTATGGGTGGTAACCAATAAAGAAAACAACACAAAGCATTTCTACTTCTATGAGAAGTGTTTCTAATCAAAGTACTTCATTTATGGCTGATAACCATTCAAGAAAACACCACAAAGCACTTATACTTCTATGATAAGTGTTTCTAATCTGAATACTTCATTTATGGGTGGTAACGAATCAAGAAAACACCACAAAGCATTTCTACTTCTATGAGAAGTGTTTCTAATCATAGTACTTCATTAATCGGTGGTAACCAATCAAGAAAAAACACCACAAAGCATTTATGCATCTTTGAGAAGTGTTTCTAATGAAAGAACTTAATTTATGAGTGATAACCATTCAAGAAAATACCACACAACATTTATGCTTCTATGAGAAGTGTTTCTATTTAGAGTACTTCATTTATGGGTGATAACCATTCAAGAAAACACCACAAAGCACTTAAACTTCTATGAGAAGTGTTTTTAATCAGAGTACTTCATTTATCGGTGGTAACCAATCAAGAAAACACCACAAAGCATTTATACTTCTATGAGAAATGTTTCTAATCGGAGTAGTTCATTTATGGATGGTAACTAATCAAGAAAAAACCACAAAAAATTTCTGCTTATATGATGAGTGTTTCTAATCAAAGTACTTAATTTATGGGTGATAACCATTCAAGAAAACACCACAAAGCTCTAATACTTCTATGAGAAGTGTTTCTAATCATAGTACTTCATTAATCGGTGGTAACCAATCAAGAAAAAACACCACAAAGCATTTATGCATCTTTGAGAAGTGTTTCTAATGAAAGTACTTAATTTATGAGTGATAACCATTCAAGAAAATACCACACAACATTTATGCTTCTATGAGAAGTGTTTCTATTTAGAGTACTTCATTTATGGGTGATAACCATTCAAGAAAACACCACAAAGCACTTATACTTCAATGAGAAGTGTTTCTAATCAGAGTACTTCATTTATGGGTGGTAACCAATAAAGAAAACAACACAAAGCATTTCTACTTCTATGATAAGTGTTTCTAATCTGAATACTTCATTTATGGGTGGTAACGAATCAAGAAAACACCACAAATCATTTCTACTTCTATGAGAAGTGTTTCTAATCATAGTACTTCATTAATCGGTGGTAACCAATCAAGAAAAAACACCACAAAGCATTTATGCATCTTTGAGAAGTGTTTCTAATGAAAGTACTTAATTTATGAGTGATAACCATTCAAGAAAATACCACACAACATTTATGCTTTTATGAGAAGTGTTTCTAATGAAAGTACTTAATTTATGAGTGATAACCATTCAAGAAAATACCACACAACATTTATGCTTCTATGAGAAGTGTTTCTATTTAGAGTACTTCATTTATGGGTGATAACCATTCAAGAAAACACCACAAAGCACTTATACTTCATTGAGAAGTGTTTCTAATCAGAGTACTTCATTTATGGGTGGTAACCAATAAAGAAACAACACAAAGCATTTCTACTTCTATGAGAAGTGTTTCTAATCAAAGTACTTCATTTATGGCTGATAACCATTCAAGAAAACACCACAAAGCACTTATACTTCTATGATAAGTGTTTCTAATCTGAATACTTCATTTATGGGTGGTAACGAATCAAGAAAACACCACAAAGCATTTCTACTTCTATGAGAAGTGTTTCTAATCATAGTACTTCATTAATCGGTGGTAACCAATCAAGAAAAAACACCACAAAGCATTTATGCATCTTTGAGAAGTGTTTCTAATGAAAGTACTTAATTTATGAGTGATAACCATTCAAGAAAATACCATACAACATTTATGCTTCTATGAGAAGTGTTTCTATTCAGAGTACTTCATTTATGGTTGGTAACCAATCAAGAAAATACCACAAAACATTTATACTTCCATGAGAAGTGATTCTAATCACAGTACTTCATTTATGGGTGATAACAATTCAAGAAAACACCACAAAGCACTTAAACTTCTATGAGAAGTGTTTTTAATCAGAGTACTTCATTTATCGGTGGTAACCAATCAAGAAAACACCACAAAGCATTTATACTTCTATGAGAAATGTTTCTAATCGGAGTAGTTCATTTATGGATGGTAACTAATCAAGAAAAAACCACAAAGAATTTCTGCTTATATGATGAGTGTTTCTAATCAAAGTACTTAATTTATGGGTGATAACCATTCAAGAAAACACCACAAAGCTCTAATACTTCTATGAGAAGTGTTTCTAATCATAGTACTTCATTAATCAGTGGTAACCAATCAAGAAAAAACACCACAAAGCATTTATGCATCTTTGAGAAGTGTTTCTAATGAAAGTACTTAATTTATGAGTGATAACCATTCAAGAAAATACCACACAACATTTATGCTTCTATGAGAAGTGTTTCTATTTAGAGTACTTCATTTATGGGTGATAACCATTCAAGAAAACACCACAAAGCACTTATACTTCATTGAGAAGTGTTTCTAATCAGAGTACTTCATTTATGGGTGGTAACCAATAAAGAAACAACACAAAGCATTTCTACTTCTATGAGAAGTGTTTCTAATCAAAGTACTTCATTTATGGCTGATAACCATTCAAGAAAACACCACAAAGCACTTATACTTCTATGATAAGTGTTTCTAATCTGAATACTTCATTTATGGGTGGTAACGAATCAAGAAAACACCACAAAGCATTTCTACTTCTATGAGAAGTGTTTCTAATCATAGTACTTCATTAATCGGTGGTAACCAATCAAGAAAAAACACCACAAAGCATTTATGCATCTTTGAGAAGTGTTTCTAATGAAAGTACTTAATTTATGAGTGATAACCATTCAAGAAAATACCATACAACATTTATGCTTCTATGAGAAGTGTTTCTATTCAGAGTACTTCATTTATGGTTGGTAACCAATCAAGAAAATACCACAAAACATTTATACTTCCATGAGAAGTGATTCTAATCACAGTACTTCATTTATGGGTGATAACAATTCAAGAAAACACCACAAAGCACTTAAACTTCTATGAGAAGTGTTTTTAATCAGAGTACTTCATTTATCGGTGGTAACCAATCAAGAAAACACCACAAAGCATTTATACTTCTATGAGAAATGTTTCTAATCGGAGTAGTTCATTTATGGATGGTAACTAATCAAGAAAAAACCACAAAGAATTTCTGCTTATATGATGAGTGTTTCTAATCAAAGTACTTAATTTATGGGTGATAACCATTCAAGAAAACACCACAAAGCTCTAATACTTCTATGAGAAGTGTTTCTAATCATAGTACTTCATTAATCGGTGGTAACCAATCAAGAAAAAACACCACAAAGCATTTATGCATCTTTGAGAAGTGTTTCTAATGAAAGTACTTAATTTATGAGTGATAACCATTCAAGAAAATACCACACAACATTTATGCTTCTATGAGAAGTGTTTCTATTTAGAGTACTTCATTTATGGGTGATAACCATTCAAGAAAACACCACAAAGCACTTATACTTCAATGAGAAGTGTTTCTAATCAGAGTACTTCATTTATGGGTGGTAACCAATAAAGAAAACAACACAAAGCATTTCTACTTCTATGATAAGTGTTTCTAATCTGAATACTTCATTTATGGGTGGTAACGAATCAAGAAAACACCACAAATCATTTCTACTTCTATGAGAAGTGTTTCTAATCATAGTACTTCATTAATCGGTGGTAACCAATCAAGAAAAAACACCACAAAGCATTTATGCATCTTTGAGAAGTGTTTCTAATGAAAGTACTTAATTTATGAGTGATAACCATTCAAGAAA
>CAXKVX010001574.1:0-89792 GCA_964058865.1 Eleocharis quinqueflora
GTTGCGAGCCACGTGATTGTTATTTGCACCCTACTTAAACAACCCCCTCCCAACCAGCCCCTTCACCCCAAACCTCGCACTCAACCCTACAAAACCACTTCCCCAGAGTCAGAGAAGACCAGCAAGCCAAAACCTTCCATAAACAAACCAGTGATGAATATTGATCATCCTCAACTCCAGAACATTTACAGGCCGGCTCGGACCGCTCTAAATGAAGAAAACTCATACCTCCTTCAAGCGGGCCTCATCATCTTGCTTCAAGGAGCTCCTACCCCTGATCTCTCGTATCTCATGGCAAGGAAATTACAGATAATTCACGGAGGCACGGAACAAGACTACGAAATCCATGAGGCCACCATCTCCCCATATCTCATTCGTTGCTCAAGCTCCTTCAGACGGGATGCGGTTGTCCAAGCTGGAATATACACTATTCCAGAACTAGATGTTAAATTCAGAATTTTAGAATGGAGACCGCGCTCGGTATGGGATACGACCCACCTGTTAGTTTGTAATAATCTAGAAGTCAATAATACGATAAATTATCATAAAGCTTTGTTTATGAATTGAGTGATTAATAAACTGTCATTTTGTTACCTTGAGTATTATTGAATTTATGAATCATTCCTTTATCTGACTTGAGTCAATAACTGGAATTGTGAAACTTCATAATACAGATGATATATACTCTTAAAAGTCTCTAACCAAGGTAATTAGCAGGAACACTAATTTACCGTTACAAGGTTAGAATATGGATTAAAAAATGATTAAGTTTTACAAACCATAGACATGAGATGTCGTTTTAATCACATGAATACATGTTAGAAGAACATAGTATTTGAAAGACCTCGAATGAAACATTAAATGGAATTGTGTACGTGTCATTAATGTTTTCATTCAGTGTTAAGTTCTAAAGTATGAGGTATTCATCTTTCCTACTAAGAGATGTGTATGTGTGATTGTTATCTAACGCTGTCGGTAAAATGCAGTCATAACGATAGCTTTTCGGTATACATAGCTTAGTTGAGGTAGTGATGGTTTACTGAAAGTACTATTGTCCCTCGTATCTTGATACGAGTTACAGTATCACTGGGCCCCTTGATAGAGTAAGATTATCTGCATGCGGTATAATTACAAGAGTAATTATATTTGATAAGTCTGCTCAAGATCGAGAAAAGATTAAGTTTGCAAGGATGACACACACCTGCCTTGAAACTAATTTGATACTGTGAGACGAAAGAATTAGCACGACTAAAATGTTTAGTGGATCGTGATATTGCATAAGTACAACATCGTCTGTGTAATTGGATGGTCATAGCGTAGATGTCAGATGCCTCCTATGATTATAGAAATTAAAATGGTTTTAATTCTATTTACCAACATAACACAGATCCTATTGGGTCACACCGCATAGGAGCTAAATCAGAGAATCTTAATGATTAATTATAAATAGTTATAATTAATATTAAGATGATTATATTAATTATATGTGATATAATTCAATTATATACGTCATGTAAAATGACAAGCAAAAACAAACGGTTGAATTTATAGACGTATACGATACGTTGTATAAAATCATACCGCAACCAAACAAATACCGAACCCTGAGAAATATAATTGTTGAGAACAATTATAAGTTTATATTTATATATATATATATATATATATTTAATTTAGATTTTAAATATTAATTATGGTTTTGAATTTGGGATGAAAGTCATTATCAAATTAAAACCTTAATTAAAAATTAATTAAATCTTAATTAAATATAAATAAATTAATTAATTAAAAAAATCATCAAATCAAATGAATGTCGGCATATACATTTATAAGATATATATGATGTGGCACTTGATTGGGTCATGCCGACATACAATTTGATATGAGGCATAAGGTCGGCAATGAAATTCAAATATCAAGGCTTGATATTATTTTTTGTGCTTGCCAACCTCCACAAGGGTAAAATGGTAAATTCACATTTTAAGGGTATTTTGGTAATTTGGCACCTCTTCATTTTAGTATAAATAGAGGGGTAGAGGGAGAGAGAAAGAGACACCAAAAATCGATTCGTACTCGTTAACTCGAATTCGTATCGATAAATATACTTTCTCTCTTTCTCGTATACGGTTATTTACGGGATTCGGAAAAATAGTATTTTTGCGAAAGGAGCGGTATTTCATATTTGAATAACTGCGAGTCGTAAAGATATTCATTTAGTCCTTATCTCAGTGAATAGTGTTTTTGCGGTATATCGCGGCTTTCGGTATTTCTGGCAGAAGAAGTAAGCCGCTCTCTGGTCGTCCTAGTGGACATCTGGTAGAGGTAACAGACGTCTGATACTCCGAGGAGAAGAGCGTCTGTGATTCGGCCGTCCGAGTCTTCTGCGGTCCAATTCGAATTTGGATCAAGGTATTAATGTTATATTAATCTATTTAATTTGCAAGTAGATTAAAGTTTTAGAATTCAATTAAGGAATAGATTTGTTTAAGGATTAAGTAGGGTTTTGATGTTAGGGATAAACGGGAGGTGGACACCCTCTGTGGTTTATCCGACATACCCCGCTTAATCCCCGGCTTAAGTCAGACGTAAAATTTTTGTTTTACGATCTTTCTGCTGCTTAGGCCAATTGACGGTTTTTGAACTGTTTGTAACCCAACAATGGTATCAGAGCACCGGGCTCTCCCGCTAATTAATTTTCTAAAAGTTATAACTTATGCAAATTAGGTGCATATACCGCACATCGGTTTAATTCTTTGAATTGCAGCTTAAGTCCAAAACCGAAATGAAATGAGATTTCCTCGGTTCGGTTGTACCGACTGAGAAAGTTAAATGTGATTTAAGTTTTCTGTATGTTTTATTTAAGTTTTCGTTTTATAACACTTTCAACCGCGTTTGAGTATATCTAAGAATGTGATGAAGCAATAGAGTACCCAAAGTAAGAACTGTTAATCTCCACCCGTAAGAGATAAAGGTTATGACATGAGAGGTGTCTTAGGACTCTTTCGTCTGATCTCTTTTACATGTCCTGATTAGCTGGCCCAAACGGGGACTTTATCACGTTACCAAATTACTCAGATGTTTTTGAAATGGCAAAATGTAACTCTTTCGCATTTTGAAAACCTTCGGATAAGTAAAATAAATTGAGGAGTGTGATGAAGCAATAAAGTACTCAAAGTAAGAGTTGTTGCGCGTACGATGAGAAAGAAGGTTCTGTCTAGGAAAGATTAGAATTAATAATGTCCCCGGTGACCCTGATCTTTCCTGGGAGCCCCTTTCCATAATACGACATCAGGGCCAAATGGGGACTTTGTCACATTACTAATTGCTTTATGGACTGGAAAGAATATCTATTTGCAAAATCATATAAATTGTTTATGTGCTTTTAAACGGTATAAATGAGAACTGAGCATTGCTGCGAGATAAAGAATTAGAAACTGATAAATGATATACCGGACCAAGTATATACGTAAATTGAGATTTACCGAGATATTACGAAATGTATAAATGAGATTTATCACTTTCAAGGAAACGTGAAAGAGTGTGATGTCAAAGATAGATTTGTGAAGGAACTCACGATGATCTTTCTGGCAGACGGTTTTTCACGTATCCGTAAGAGTGTCTTACAATTAGTTTAAAGAACTGACTGCTTAACAAACGTAAGCTTATGAAAGAGGTTTTGATGTCTTAGTGTCAGACATACTTACGAATACGTGAAAAATCGATGGATAAATGGGTAAACCGATGTAATCATGATGCTAATACAACCGAATTATTTTGAATTCGGTTGATCTCAAAAGGCAAAGGACCAAGTTGGAAACATACACGTAGATCACATTTCATGTGATTTCCACACTGCACATCCATTTCATGATTCATGCCATTCAGTTGTATTAGCATCATGATTTATGTCGATCTAGTCACTCATAAATGTGGCGAAGTGTTGCTTAAGTCTCTTGTTGATATCGCTGATGGACGGAATTGTTTGACACTTAAAGTGACAAAAAGGAAGAGCTCTGTTAATATATAATTAAAGGTTACACACATAGTCCAAGTGGGAGATTGTTGGATTTTTACAATCGTACGTGTCAGATGGGACGCCATATGAAACGACAAGTTTATGGACTTACGTGTTATATAATTATATATTAATTATATGTCATTAATATCCATAATCAAGTGACCAATAAAGTATATTTATATATGAATATAAAGTGTTATAGGAAAGGACCCTTTAATGTGCAGAAATTATAGTTGATAATTAGCAATTTATTGATGGACTGAATTGCATAATTGTCATGCACTTTTTCTAAAAGGCACCTGGTCCCCAAAGACAAGTCATACTCTCTCTCAATAGAAAATAACAGAAAAAAATACTCTAAGTAATTAGAGAAAAGATTAAGGAACAAAAGAGATCGTTGTAGAGCATCTCCATCCGGTTTTACAAGGAGTTGTCGCGTAAGGATAAAAGAAAACCGGCGACCGTGACTTGCTCTTTTGGAAGACCTCGTTGCCACACCGTGAAGTGGAGAAGAAAACACAAGAGGAGCAAGAAGAGAAGGGCCGCACTGCTGTCCGGATAAAGAAATGCGTCAATTTCGAGAACTTCAAGACATGAAACAAGGTTAGACTTCCGTTCAAGTTTTCGATTCTCTCTAGTGATCCTAGAATTAATACTAGAGGCTATGTTTGGTTATGGAGTAAGAGGTGGATTAACTCTCTTACTCCACACTTAATCCACCAAACATGGAGTAAAATTGATGGAGTAAGTTAGAGTAAAATTTAAATTAATCCGGAGTACGTTACTCCACCTCTTTAGGTGAATTAGCTTAATTCACCAAACATGATTAACTTACTGCACCTTAATTTGGTGTAAGTAATTTAATTCGGATTAAAATTACTCCACAAATAAACATGGCCAGAAGTATTATCAAGTACACGTAGCATAATTGAGCACACTCAGTTCAATAAGTTAATGGAAAAAAATTGTTCATCTTCGCTTCATTGAATACGATAAAGTTAAGTAAACAGAGAAAATAATTGGACTGACGGTCCTAGATCCTACTTTTTATGAGGAAGCTTCAAAAATAAGTACTAGTGGTGGTTGAATCGGAAGACAGAACATGAATGAAGTAGCGTACGTATCATCATCCTGAAATTTATAAATTCATAAATAAATTTACCAAAAGAAAGAAAAGAATGATAAACACAGTACAACCGGTGACATTTTAAAAATGAATCGTGCCGACTATATATATAATAATATCTAATTAGGACAGGATTATATATATATATATATATATATATATAATGCTTGAAATTGGTTGTCAATTCAAAGACAAATTAAAATTAAGATTAGTTTGCTAGGGACCAATTGTCTAGTGACAAACCCGACTTGTTGTAATTAGCTTATTAAATGATGAAATTATATGAGGACCTGTTCCCCACTGCCAATTAAATTTTAAAATTTTGTCCTACCACGTAACGTAGCAGTGCTGCAGTGGTAGTAGCTCGGATGCTTACCCAATAAATTGTTTCCTGCATATCCCAGGACTGCTTTTGGATGCTTTACTCAATCTTATAATATATCCATATATACGATCAAAATTATTCCAACAAAATATTAATAATTTAATACAAGAGTTGAATACTATTTAGGTAAGTTTTTGTAACGACTTCGAGTGCACTCGTCGGGATCATAATTAGTTTTTTTGTCGTCGCAATCATCGAGTTGTAGATATTCAAGCCTACTTTCACTGCGTCGAGTCTGATATGCGATCGGAGAAACGCGATTCAAAATTGATTCTGACGCAAATGCATGATAAAAAATTACAAGTTAAGATATAAGTTGAAGGTGGAGTCAAATATGAGATGCGTGTTTCTCCGATCGCAAATCAGACTCGACGCGATGGAAGTAGACTCGAATATCTACAGCTTGATGGCTTGCAATGATAAAAAAAAACTAATTACGATTCCGACAAGCTTAATCGAAGTTTGTAGAAAAAATACTAATCATACTTAATATATTTTTGTAATTACTTCAGCTATGCTCGTCGGGATCATAATTAGTCTTTTTTTATCGTCGCAAACCATCAAACTGTTTGTAGATAAAAGTAGCTGATATTGTTTATATGATTTTGAGATCATAACTTTCAAAAGAGTTCTTTCTTAATTGCAGATGCAACTATATACTCAGATGCAGGCATTGGTGATATATCAATGGTTGAATTAGATAGTGTATTGTGAGAAAATAATTGTAACCTCAAGAATAAAGACATATATCAATGGTTGAATTATAGGGGGGTGATATCATTGTGATGAGTTTTTACGAGGGAGATTCTGGTGTTTAAATAGTTTTTTCGATAGTACAGGAGCACCAATGCTAGCTTTCGATAAAAGTACTGGTACGTGCAAAATAGGTATTCTAGCAGTAAGGGATAGATAATATTAATAATTAACATAGCAAATAGAGGGGATACAGATCGATCGTGGGATTAGATGAATTTACGTTTCACACTTTGTTAGTTGTACTTAATTGTATTTCTTCGTTTCCGGTGATCGATCCATGAAAAATAAAGATGTACGTAGAGTACTGTTCTCAGTTTGTTTCAAAAAACAAAAACAAAAAAAAGATATAGGAGCCGAGCCTTCAAAATACCCATTATGTATTTATGTTATGTCACAACTCATCTTTCTCTTGTCATATATAGAGTCATGATCACCATATGAGCTTTGCATAATTACAGCTATATTCAATAAAAAAAATGCGACAGTTGAGAATAATGAAGCTAAAAAAGTTTCAACTAGCTATTAAAAGTACAGATAAATAAAAAGGAAAGATCTAAATGAACAAAACAAAGATTTGATTAATGAACCTAGGATGTAGGGTTGGTACATAGGCTTTCATCATATTGAAGATGCGTATAATTAAGGTTAATTAGTTATTGGTAATTATCAACTTGTTATGGGTTCTTTTGCACACGATCCCAACTCAATTTTCTGCACATATATATCAGCACGTAGTCATGTACATATTTTCGTGATTAAGTTTTAGATATAAAATCGAACCATTGAATATAGATTACCAAAATTACTTCTTCACTGCTTAATATTTGTGACTTTAGACACTGTTGATATACAAATTAATATCATTATAGATATATAACAACTTAATTATTCTGGTTCAATAAGTTATCCAATAAGTTATTATTCATATCGAGAACTGCTCTTAGCCTAGTGGCAAAATAGCAACGGGCTTCAAGTGAAGGTTTCGGATTCGAAATCTAGTAAAAGTCAAAGACCACTGGAGAATTCTAAATCACTTTGAATAATATTTAAGGACAAAGACCACTCATCTATTTCTCAAAAAAAGTTATTATTCATATCATTTTCATTGACACAATAGATATCGATATAAAAATACAGATACAAATTGCACATAGCAGAGAAATAAAAATAACAGACACACACAAATACAACACTACAGAAAAAACAATCTTCTACAACACTCTATTTAGGTCGGTTATATTAAAATCGAGTGTAAAAGAGTCGGTCTCACCTTCCAGACTAATCAAGACATCAACATTCTTTATTTAGCAAAGGTGTAGAGAATATCGAGAAAAAGCGTCAGATATCTATATTCTTTGTTTATTAATCATCTCGTGTAGAAAGATATGTAATTATTTTGCAGCCCCTCATATACACTCTTTCTTAGAACATCGGTGTAGAAAACTTAGCATTAAAAAAAAAGATAGAAGTCGATTAAAATATTGTAACATATTTGTTTTGAGATTATTTTGTAACCCCCTTTTGTTTTTGTTTTTGTTTTTATTAATGTTTACAAATTTGCTTTGAGATTATTTTGTAGAATGAGCGAGTCTTCTATATATAAATGGATGAAAGCTTTTAAATACAAATCAATTACAATCATTGAGTGTCATAAATTATTGTGCAATCACACTAATTTTGCATTGATAATTAATGGTACATTCAAATTTATTTTGATCCATATATATAGCAGATTTTGCCTATTTTTTAAAGATTTTTTCTCTCATGAACTATAGAAAACAAATCATTGGCTTCGTTTAATTAATTAACTTGTACATGCTTTGAATCTGCAGCTAACATTAATTAATAACAAAAAGATCTCCTCATCCTTTTATCGATCTCTCGAGCCTCAAGTTGACGTAATCAATATACTTTATCATTTATACTAATTTGTTCATGTAGCTTGCTCTCCTCGGACACATTAATTATTTGTTCATGTGACATTGTGATAATACGTACGTATTTATGGTCGAAGTTGTACATATAGATATATAAACATTACATAATTGATTTCTCTCTCTTTATTGTTGTCTCTTGTTTGTACAAATGCAAAAGGTTATTTAAATTGTCAAAGAATCATGCAGTTAAATAGCATTAGATAGGAAATATCCGGCATCGTATATGGCAGAGAGTGGATGGGAAATTTCGACTTATTGTATATATAATGGTAATAAGGAGGGTTGTTTCATTCTTGCAATAGTGACAATAAAAAAATTCTGATTCTCACTTCATCATGTATTAAAAAATTAATTGAATTATTAATATTAGTAAATAGTTCAATTATGATTATGATTCTAAATTTTCTACATGGAACTATATTTAGACTGTAAGAGGACGAAACTACAACAAGAGGAATAAAGATGTTTTTTAAGTCCAATGAGAAAGGACACGAGGCAGCACTGTATTTAAGGAATGTCTGGTATGTTCGACTATGTGGACATGCTTCTCAACCTGATGCTTTTTCGCATAAGGATCATGATCAGTTTCTGACGCTCCGAGAGGAGGTGAGAAAATACATCAGGTGAAGAATATGGCAACCTCCAAAGGAGATACATAAGTGCTACAGTGTAGACTACGAGATAGCGCCATTTGGATGGGAGCAACTTATGGACTTTAGCAGTGTTGTGTACCGATGAAATTATCAACACATTCAGCTCTGTGGGCATCAATGATAGGATTATTTTGTTGTATATGTGGTATATATATTTTAGCATTGTTTGTTTTTTTTGCCTGATGCATCAAGATGTTGAAAACTAGTAATTAATAAATATTATATATATATATAGAGCATGGCTAAAATAATATGCATAGTACACCCCATAACGTACTATGCATATAAATATAGATCATTAAATTGAAATTTAAGTTGCTCAATAAATTCTTCATATGAAAATATTGTAGGAAATAAAATTTCGTGATTTTTAGAGCTTTCTAGCTATTTTTTAAATATTTTTTAAAAACAGTCCAGATTTAATACTACAAAAGTGCCATTTCTGGGCTGTTTTTAAAAAATATTTAAAAAATAGCAAGAAAGCTCTAAAAATCACGAAATTTTATTTCCTACAAGATTTTGATATGAAGAATTTCTTGAGCAACTTAAATATCAATTTAATGACCAAATTAAATACAAATTGGCGCATAGTACGCTATGGGGGTGTACTATGCATATTATTTTAGCCATGCTCATATATATATATATATATATATATAGTATGGCTAATGTGAAAACGTTTGCACTTCGGCCGAAGTGCAAAACTTTTACATTAGCCAACTTTTTTTGGTCAAAATTTAAATTTAAGTTGCTCAGTAAATTCTTCATATCAAAATCTTGTAGGAAATAAAATTTCGTAATTTTTAGAGCTTTCTAGCTATATTTTAAATATTTTTTAAAAACAGTTCAGTTTAATATTAAAAAAACATGACTTTTCAGGACTGTTTTAAAAAATATTTAAAATATAGCTAGAAAGCTCTAAAAATCACGAAATTTGATTTCCTATAAGATTTTGATATGAAGAATTGATTGAGCAACTTAAATTTAAATTTTGACCAAAAAAATTGGCCAATGTGAAACTTTTGCACTTCGGTCGAAGTACAAACGTTTCACATTAGTCATACTCTATATATATATTGTGTGATACTTGGTTAAAATAATTAAAATTATTGATGTGGATTTGATATTGATGTGGAAAAAATGTTAATAGAGGATAAATTCTTGATGTGAAAAAATGGGTTCTGGAACTTGAACTCAGATCTTCATAATCCAGAGCATCTTAAATACAACGTCACTCACTTGCTGAACCTTACATCTTTTTTGTAAGGTTCTTGTCATGTTTTTATTTAACATGTCTAGATGCCAATACACATTTCTGCCTATTTGTAACTCTATTCCTACCCAAGCCCCAAATATCTCGCATCTCTCTCATCTTCTCTATAAACCATAGATCATTATTTCTCCCCATGCCTCCTACACTCATTCTCTATCTCCTTCCCACGATGACGAATGTCTCTTCCCCTTACTGCTCTTTTCTCAAACTCTGATGTTGTCCAAGCCTCACTTGTTTCAAGTCCATCATGTCGGAAGCTGCTCCATCTCCGGTCTCTCTGTAAAGGTAGATACTTTTCTTTGCTCATATCATGATTATTCTCTTTTTACAATCTCTCTTGACATATTTGATTTGGGATTTGATATTATTAAGGAAGAAATAGGGTGCTGATTTGGGATTATAATCTTTGTAATTTGTGCTTCATTTTTTATTTGGAATTATTAAGGGAGAAATAAGGGTTCTAGCACAGCATGAAGTGTTATAGCCTACGGTAACTCAATTCGCAGCAAATTAACAAGGCAAAAAAGGAATTAAAAATGAAAGCAGACGGTCTACTCTTTATTGTATGTGTATAAAAAAAATTTATCAAAGGTATGCACATCCTATATATTAATATTTTCTCATATGATATAAGTGAATCTTTCTTTGTTTATGTTATTTTTTACTGTCTCTTATGTTTAGAAAAAGAGTGACTATTCATCCAATAAAAAATGTCACAAGTCTTATTATTTTTAGAGTCGTGCCATTACATTGAGGAGGTGTTGTCATTGCCAAAAAGTTACGGGATGCCTATAGCAATTCTTGATATTACAAAATATGTATGATATTTTAGGTAAATTTAGCTTCTAACAATGAAAACCAAGATCCAGATCAATTGATAACGAGAAAACAATTTTGAGAACCGCCCATCGTCATTGATTGTGATGGCTTTTGAAAGTTACAAACCAAAACAAAACAAAACCAAGGCTTGAATCTATTTTGTAATGAAATTTCAAACTTCCTCCTCCAATGAAAATTGGAAGCTCAAAAGAAAATTTGTTCTGAGCCTACAAATCATTTTTGTAGATGCCTATAATCATCTTGAAAAATGGGCTGTTTAGCCCAAAACTTCTTCAGCCCAATTATTCCTGTCGATGGTATTTCTTTTTGTAACAGAAATATCGAGTCATCAATGCCTTCAAATGTCCTACAAATATTTTGTAGGACATTTATTTTGAAGCCCAATTATTCCTCTCGGTTCATCTCTTGCTCGAATTCATCCCAATTAGAAATGACAGAATCCGATCCGACTCGAGAAACTCGTCCGACTCGGTCTGACTTGAATCGATTCGATCAGATATTTTGATAAAGTCAAACTACTCGAATCCGACCCGACCCGACTCGAGATGATCCGTAACCCGAGACGAAGCGACACATGAGCGACCTAAGCCCGACTCGTAACCCGAGATGGCGCGACACATGAGG
The DNA here is from genome assembly GCA_964058865.1 of Eleocharis quinqueflora. NCBI lineage: Eukaryota > Viridiplantae > Streptophyta > Magnoliopsida > Poales > Cyperaceae > Eleocharis > Eleocharis quinqueflora. The sequence goes on from CAXKVX010001574.1 coordinate 11,613, forward strand.
ACCCTAGCCCGACCCGACCCGGCCCAAGATGACCCGTAATTCGAGATGGAGCGAAACAAGATGACCCGAACGCGATCCGACCTGATCCGACTTGACCTAATACAACCTGTAAATTGATCTAATCCTATCTTGACCACATTATAATCTAATTTTACTAACAAATTAACATCAGAGAAAGTCAAGATTTACTAACAAAATTCAATAACGCGATCCGATCTTTTCTAATTGAACTTAAAACTAAAAAATAATACTTAAAAGTTGTTGGTGCAAGCCGGCCTTAACCCGATCTCGCTTGACCCGACCGAAGATCCGAAAGTTGTAGATGCAGCCCGACCTGAAACCCTACCCAGTCTCACCCGACCCGACCCGTCACCAAAAAAATATCGACGCAACCCGACCCGAAAGTTTTCGACACATGACGACTTGAAACCTGACCCGACCTCACCCGACTCGATCCCAACTCGACTATTATAAACAGCCAAACTAACCTGACCCGACCCGAACCCGACCCGACCCGAACCCGCCCGATCGACCCAACTTGCCACCTCTAATCCCAGTCATTGAGCGATTAAAGATTGTCGAGATAGCGACGATACTTGTAATTTTTCCACCATGATGCAGCTCACTCTCGAAAACAAATAGTAACCAAAGGCACACGCTTCTCGGGCGGGATCTCCTTTAATTCAAAAACTTCTTCGAGGGTATGCGTTCAGTCGAGAAACTCCTCGAATTTAAGACTTATCGAAAAGTTTGGAATCTCTACTCGAAGATCGACATCCCAACTACAGTCACGAGGGTTGTTTCGGTCTTAGTTGTTATTGTTATTGTTTTCATGATTTCGGTTGTCATTATGAGGATGATTGTTATGTGGAGGTGGGGGTAAATTAAGACACGCTACAAGGTCGGTAAGTAGATGCACGATTTGTTGTTGATTTTGTCATGCTTCTTCTTGATCACGACGCATTTATTCCAAAATAGCTTGAATGTTAGGGTCTATCATGGTGACGATTTTCGTGAAAGGTTGATGAAGGTAAGAAGGTTGTTTGAAAATGGTGATGGAATGGTGGTTGTGGGGGTGAAAGATGGTGTTTGGGCGGAGGTCAAGGATACAACGTCACGCAAGCGTGAAGGTGGTTATCGGAACCTCGCTCTGATACCACTTGACACAATCTTGGTCCCAAGTTCAAACTTCGATAGTGACGGGCTAGAATAAATGATTCAGTGGAATGGAAACAAGAAAAAGAAAGAGGATCGAAAAAGAGAAGAGATAAATTTTCGAAGAAACAAGTTTTATAATTGATTAAAGTTATCCCACTAAAAATGACAATTCCTCCTTTTAAAGGCTACAAGTGTCTTTGGATATTCTAAACAGAATTAAACAAAAACTCAAGACATTTCATCATTAAATCTAATATTAAACAAAAGACTCTAGAAATTCTAAACTTACAACCTAACATCTACTCTATTTATTAGTTATGGCTTGAAAAATGAAAAGTCAGAAAACGAAGAGTCTTTCTTGGAAAACAATTCAAGTAGTATCCATCTCACAACGAGTCTGATTCAGAGTGTGAATCTGACTCGGTTTGGACTATTAGCTGGTTTTCGTCACTGGTACAGTTGGTTAAGACATTAGATCTCCAAAGAGGAGGTCTTGGATTCAAGCCATGTTTGTGATAATTTTTCATATTTGAATGAAGATGTGTGTTGTGTGTAGTCAGTGGCGGAGCTATTCATGGACAAGCACCAGCAAGTGTCCAAGCTTGATTTTCAAAACACACATAATTTAGTGTATTTTTAATTATTTTTACGATTCGCCCAAAATTCATTAAATCAGGACTCTTGAGTGTTTTGTCAATCAAGCTCCTCAATAAGAATGAGAGATTTCAAACAACTCACGTGCTTTTAGAGGTGAAAACGGAGCGGTTATATCCGTCCGCTCCGAAGTCGCATGTGAAAGTAGGAATAAATTGTAGGAATGGATTTTGGATTTGGATTTTGGTTTGGATTTGGATTCGGATTCGATAATAATATTTTAAGCAAGGAAAAAGGAAAAAGATGTGAATTCGAAAATTTATGGTTTCTCTGCTAGTGAACCGGAGCGGATATTCGCTTACATATCCGAATATGCTAAACCCGCTTCCCCAGGTGGTCTGCAGTCCCAAGCTCTCTCTCTCCTCAGTTTTCGGATCTTCTGCAGTGCACGTCTTTGTTTTAGTGTAAACGGAGATGTATTTTCATATTTTCTGATAATCTCTGCCACATAACATCTAGTTCAAAGCTGACAAATAGAAACAGTTGGAGAACATCAAAGTACAACATGAGCGCACCGTTTATTTAGTTTCAAAAATGACTACGTGCTTCATTTTCTAGATATGTTTATAATAAGATTTTTTTTTTAAATATGCATTATTTTGAATTTTGAAAAAAATCATAAATTTTGTACTACTCTGACGAAAATTCTGAATCTGTCTCTTAATTATATACTCTTCTTTTATTATATAAAAAATAATTAAATTATAAAGAGATAGTGTTATTTAATGATCCAATAATTTAAATCACAAGTACATGATCAAATGGTATACTCACGTGTATATCTAACTTTGATCCACCCGTCAGCGACTCAGTACTTAATAATAACGACATATATGAACATATATGAATTTTTTTAGTCCTACATTTTGTTCTATTAGCTAGTATATTGCAACATTATTCATAAAAAAGGAAAGTTCACAATATAATAAACACTATTTCTTAAAAAAATATTCACTTCATTTAAAATAGTAAAATTCAAAGTTCGTGAAATTTAATTAAATAGGAAGTTTTATCCGATTTCGTATGTATTTAATGTGAATTTGGTTTTAGCATTATCCGATTTTGTATCTGTATTCGTTTAATGTGAATTTGGTTTTAAATTTCAACATCAGTCTAACATTCATATTCGTATTTGTATCCAGTGGCGAAACCAAAAAAATCGAGAAAGAAGCCTCACTTAATTTTTAAATAGTCAATTCTAAGTTCACATTACAAAATTAAATGATAAAAAATATTCAATAATTATCAATTATCACAATTTTTTAATAAAATAAAATATATAATGTTATAGATTAAGTAGTTGATTTAGCGGTTCGAGCGACTTAGCGGTGGAGGGGTGAATTAGCGTTTAGCATTTTATCGATAATAAAAGAATCAATAAACTATCATATCGATTATAAAGTATAAATTATAATTAATACAATTTATATGCTTAATAATAACATATAATAGTAATTTGTTATCACAAAATACATTTTCAAAGATTAATATATTGAATAATTCATAAGCAAGTATTTTGGTAGTTCAGATGTACAATGAAAATAAAATAAAAAATGCACATATTCTGCTAAAAATAACAATTAAACAACAAAAACAACTATACCGCTGCTAAAACCGCTATATTATACCGCTTTACCGCTAAATCCGTTATATCGTCAAAAATCGCTAAAATCGTATTTTTCAATATATCTTGCATTATAGCTCAAAAAAAACGCTAAGACTGCTATATCATCGTTTTATCGACGCTTTTTAAAAGCTTGATGTTATGTAAACTTTAATTTTCACTACTCTTAATTTAGAATCGAAATTATTTTGACTATTTGAGTTTATATTGTACGTACTACGATACTGATATGAAGGAGGCAGCGGAGCAGAGAGATTCGTGTGGTTGGGAACAGTGTCGAAATCAAGGGAGCATTCAACTTTCAGGTTTGTGTTGCGGAGGAGAAAGTTCGTGGCTTGATTTTGTGCGGAGCAGAGAGGTGAAGTTGAGTCATGATTTGATTCACGAAGAGACATAACAGAAGAGTTTAGAAAGGAGCCAGATATTTCATGCAAAAAATACCTCTATGGAATGTTCTGAACCAGAGGGGAGCCTAGGTCCTGGTTGCCCCCTCTATGGAATGTTCACGAAGAGACATAACATAAGAGTTCCCCCTGTTTGTATCCACTTTGATGCATTGTGAATAGGAATACAATTTCAGCACTGCCCATTATGTTCTACTATGTCTTCACCTCTTCATGTTTTTGATCTAATTTTGTGATATTTTTAATAGACAAGTTTTTATTTCGAAAGGAAGAGAGTTAGGTACACTCATGAGTGCGCAATTTGATTATGCACTCATAGTTTCAAGGGATTTTTTTTAAATGCCACTCTAAAACAACCAATTTGACGAAATACCACCACAAAATCACTAATTGTCTAAATGTCATTAAAACTCAACCCTAGTTTTAATTTTGCTATTATCATCATTTAATATCAATTAAAAAATATCAATATTTCTAAATGCCCAAATTACCCCTTGTCAAATTTTTCTTTAATTCATAGATGAAATCAGAACAGATCTGATCCACGAGTTCAAAAACCAGATTGATTCACTCGACAGTCTAGTTCCTCCTCGCCACCACCTCAAAGAGCCCTCATCACAGCTCCGCCGTCGCTCCGCCAGCCCCAACAGCTTCGCCTCATATCACCACCCTTATAGCTCTGCCCCACATCGCCCCTGCAATTACTACTCTACTACTTGGTTTGTACATGAAGGTTTACATGGCGCTTATTGACATTAACGTATGTGCCATTGGAGCAGTGGAGATATAGAGATGTAAATTTGGCGTTGGAGCATCTAATCGTCTTTTTCTTTTTGTAAATTTCCTTACCAGTTACCAAGTGCTGAGGTAGTAAAAATAATTTTGGTTTTTAGAGTTTCTTTGCTTAATTAGTTGTTATTTTTACTGACAAAATTCTTTTGGTTTCGACCTGATCTCAGTTCAACTTTTTTTGTGACTACAAGGGCTTTTTAGACTGGGTGCCTCACCAATTTCAGTTCAATTTGGATGACGCTTACTGCTAGAGATGTAAAATTTCAGTTCAATTTGGAGTTATAGAGAAGTAAATTAGGCTAAAGATGTAAAATTTTGTTTTTCTAATATGCTGATATTTGATGATTTGGTCAACTTTGTGCAAGTACTTAGCATGCTTTGTTGTTTTCAAGTGTATGATTTTATCTCCCATCTTTCCTTCAAAAAATAGTGTATGCCTTCATTGTAAATTCTATGCATGTGATGTAGACGGCCTGGCGGAGTGACGGCAGAGCAAGGGCTTCTCGAGGTGGAGACGAGGGCCTGGCGGAGGAACCCTAGCCACAAGAGTGTTTTGATCGAGAGAGCACATGGTCGACTGAATCGATCTGGTTGAATCGATATGGAATCGATCTAATCGATAAAGTCAATTTGATTATCTGTGAAATTTAAAAAAAAAATCTGACAAAGGCAATTTGGACATTTAGAAAGATTGGTATTTTTATTAGAATTAATGATGATAATGGCAAAATTAAAATTAGAGTTGAGTTTTAATGGCATTTAGACAATTAATAATTTTGTGATGACATTTTATCAAATTAGTTGTTTTAGAGTGGTATTTCGAAAAATTTCGCTAGTTTAAATCATTAGTTAAAGAGACTCTCTCTCTTTTTTTTTTTGAAAACCTTGCCAGCAGCTGGCAAGTATGATTTATTAACAACTTAAAGTTATACAACCTCATACCACCCTCATCATCTACTACCCCTATTACAAGTTCCCTTGCTTTCCCGCCTGTGAAGTAACAGAAAAACTAAATAAATCCCAACGAAATTCAAACACTCAATAGAAACAGCTAGCAAAAACTGCTCCATATTTGCATTTCCGATAGAATCCTCTGCACAAGTTGTTCTGGTTCAATAGCGTTCCTTCTGTTTTGAAAAATGCACTCATTCCTTTGCTTCCAGATTGCATGAATTGTAGCGAGAAATCCAGTTTCCCATGTTCGGACAGCTTCCCTTTTCAGTCCTCTTCTCACCTCCTTAATCATCTGAAGTGTATCCATCACTGGTCGGGTAAAAATTATACCTGTTATTGTCTGCAAATGAAACCATGTGGTCACTGCATATGGGCACATGAAGAAAAGATGAACTATGGATTCCACCGGGCAGTTCTGACATAACACGCAGTGCATTTGGCAGTGCATTTTACGCCTATGCATGACATCGTGTGTGAGGATGCGTCCTTGCAGAAGCAGGAAACCAAACAGTCTAACTGTTGGTGGTGCCTTCGTTCTCCATAGCCATTGCCAGGTTGCTTTGATGAGTGGAAAGCAGGTCAAAGTCTTGTACAAGGACTTGGAAGAAAATTTTCCAGAGGTTTCCCATTTCCATCGTATTATGTCCTTTTCTCCACCCATTCTCATGTTCTGCATGTAGTCCATGGCTGAAGACTCTGTAATGTTTGCTGGCTGAGACACTAGTAAGTGCGTTATGTGCCTTGCATCCCTCAAGGAAACTTTCGGTTGTTTAATCTCTCTGAGAGGGGTGGTGATTGGGAGCAGAGGGTATCCATTCCATGCGTCGTACCAGAAGGAAATTTGTGCTGCCTCTCCTTTGCCACTCAGTTGACCACCCGAACAGAGGGAAAATGGAGAGCATTGCCGACCAAAAGAACGATCCCGATTTCTTCCAAAGCTTCGGGCCATCTACATTTCTGCCTACATGGTACAGCTTACTAGCAATTGAGGTCCATAGAGCTGTTGGCTCATCATACAACTTCCACCACCACCTCATGAGAAGAGATATGTTATGCAACTCAAGGTTTTTAATGCCGAGGCCCCCATAGTTTTTCGGGATACAAAGAGTTTCCCAATTGAGTAGGTGTATACTGCGTCTGCCTCCATCCGAATTAGTCCAGAGGAAATCTCTCGAGACTCTCTCTCTCTCTCTTTAAATTAGTTGAAGAGATTTTTTTAGAAGAAGTGAAGTGTTTGCTTCAAATCTGATTCAAATTTTGATCTAAAGTCTTCTAGAGCTGGATTTCGAACATGCGATCTCCCTTTAAGAGAACATTGCTCTTAATTACTAGACCAAGAGATCTTAAATTAGTTGAAAAGAAAAATAAAAATAACAAATTATTAAATAATTAAGAGATAGTGTATTTGATTGATCAAATGTTTTAAAACATGAATGAACAGTACGTTAATGGATTTAACTATTCCTAACCCATTTCGAAATGCGTACAATATAGTTAAATATTGACGCTCTCAAAATCCGCAATAAATAAATAAATAATCATAATATTCTCCGTATAATAGTATATTCCCCCTCGTGACAAATTTTAATTCTCCGGTACACAAAGAATATCCTTTTATTTAGTCCGGCAGGTGTTAATAACAGCGGCTTCCTGATAATTTTTAATGAAAAATATACAATTGATTTCGACCTTTTATTTAGTCAACAGCGTAAACATAGAATTGTTTGTGACAAATTGATGGAGATTTAACAACTCTTGTAAGACTCGGCTTGCCACCTCTTCATTGATTGTATGGATTAATCTTCAAATAATATAGAATTTTTTTATTAAAAGGGTTCATTATCTCTTCAATAGCATACGTTCTAGAAACTTTTTAGTCGTTCCATTAATATAATTCAATTACAATACAAAAAATTAATGTTAGTATAATATTGCCCTCAAGTATAACAATACTTGCTGTCATTTTAAAAACAAATTAATAACCTTTCAAATTTAACACATAATTATCAAATATCATTTTAAAATAAATAATCATTCAAATTTAACACACAAAGTATCAAAATAACATAAAATGTTATCTTCAATGCGAAATATTTCATTTATATATTTTTATCTATCTGATTTAATAATTCAAGTATTCAATTGAGAATTTAAGACTTCCGGTTCGTTTAAAATGGAGAAGAGAACTAGTTCACCGACATTAGGAAATTGTTCATAGACAGTCAAAGAGAAAAAAAAGTTTAACAGATAGAGTCAAACACCTTCTAAAAATTTCACCAATGATCAATGACACAAGTATTACTTGTGTCCCTGAATTGTCTCACCTTTTTCCTTGAATTTTGTGCTTTTTCCCCAAAATTTTGTAGGTTTGTGGCCTTCTTGTCATATACAACTTAGAGACACAAGTAATAATTTCACCTCTAAGTGCATTTCTGAAAAAAAAATTATACCCCTAAGTACAATAATAATAATATTAATATTAATAAAATTAATAAATGTAATAATAATAATATTAATATTAATTAATATTAATGAAAACAATAATAATATTAATATTAATAAATAAAATTTTAAAAATAATAAATAATTGCAATAAATAAAAGTAATAGTTATATTAATAGAAGTAATAATAAGAGCAAAGCTATGATAATATGCATAGGACACACTCTTTCATCTTATGCATTTTTTTACCATAAGATGTTTGTCAAGATTTGTGCCAAAATTAAAAAAGAAAGCGCAATCGAGAAGGACAACAAAATCGAGAGAGGGGAGAGAGTTAAGTGGTTTTTTATTTTGGCACGAATCTTGAATGGTCAAAAATTGCATATGATGAAAGGGTTTGTCATATGTATATTATCATAGCCTAGCTCGTAATAATTGTTGGATTAAACTCATCTCTTCTTTGACAATTTGCAAAACAAATCAGTACTAACCTTGCACAATTGAGTTTTGGTGAGTTGCAGATTTATACAAGTACAATATGATGATGCAAAGATTCAATCACGCATGTACAAGTCATAACAATCACAACAATATCAAGATCAAGTCACATGGGCAAAAATAGAGGCTTCACAAAGTCATGCATTGCCATAACGCATGGACAACCCGTCATAATGAGTTGTCAACCCATCACAACGGATTCTCAATCTGTTGCAATGGATTGAAGATGAGAAGTGATGAAGACAAGAGTTTTTCACAGGATTGGCAGAGCCATGTTTTACTGTAACGCATCCTACACCCGTTATAACGGGTTGCCAACCCGTCACAACGGGTCCCTAATCCGTCACAATAGGTTCTTGTCCATGAGGGCTTAGGAGTCAGTGAGCCAAGCCAAGTAGGGCAAAACTGGAAGTTCTCCAACCCGTTACAACGAGTTATGTAACATGTTCCATGTTTCTGTAACGCAAGAGAGGAAAATCAAGATTACAAGACTTCAAGATGTGTCATGCCTATATACGTCTTGGTTATATGAACCAAGAAGAAAGAGATAGCCATTCCCAAGTTTCCAAGCACATAATTGAGCACCAGAAATAATACTAAAGTCTTCTAATTTAGCTTCATGATCCAAAGAGTGATAGGATAGCCAAATTGTCTAAATGTCGATCCAAGAACACTTGTTTGCTAGCTTTGTTAGCTTTGTTTGGTGTACTACATTGTGTAGTCAAGTAGTGTATCTTCGTTCCTGATTGTGTTGTCAATCAGACACGTTTATCTTATAGAATGGTGTAGCTCCTTGCATATGTTTAGGAATCTAAGATTGATTTTCTTCTGTGAGAAGAAATCAAAGATAGGTTTCGCAATTGTAAGAACACTTGTTATCTATTGAATCAGTACCAAAAGAAAGTTTTGATTTCGGGAGTCCCGTGAACATAAACCTAGTTTGTTTGTAGGCCGAACCACGTTATATTGTGTATTCTTGTGTTCTCTTGATCTCGCTTGCTCATTACTCTATCTCTCTCTTTACCATACTTGCACTTTGTTATTTTGATTTGCTCAATTGCTCTTAATTTTACTTGCTTGCTAATTTTAGCTAGATGATTAAGGTCTAAAAGTTTGAATTGTAATGTTAAAAATGCTTCTGCACTAGCACTTGACCTTAGGATCCCATACTAACAATAATAATATTTGTTGATAACATTATAAAGGATTTCCATAAAAAATAATGTCCCAAAATATTTGGATAAGTAGAATGCTTGAACTTTACATAACGAGAAAAATGAATGATCTAGTGGCAGAAACTTGATTGTTGAGGTGTTGGATTGAGAGGTTATGGATTCAATTTCCACTAGACCATTCATTTATCAACAAATATTATTAATCATTTTATTAATATTATTACTGTTATTATTATATTTCATTATTAATTTTTTATTACTATTATTATTATAATCATTATTATGATTTTTATTAATATTAGTATTACTATTTTTTCAGAAATATACTTAGGGACGTTTTTCTCAAAACTGCATTTAGAGGCGCAACTAATACTTGCACCCCATGGGTCAGGTATGACATTTTCGCGGACCGAGTAGGCTGCAGGATAGGCAAAATATCCGTGAGTAAGGCACATTGACATCTCTAAAAAAACAATGAAAATCTTAGAGACGCAAGTAATACTTGCAGGTTTGATCGTTGGTGAAACTTTTAGAGGATGTTTGACCCTTAAATATGTTTTCTCCTTTGGCTATTTATGCAAAGTTTCCCCGACATTACCTACCTTTCTACAGCCGAGGATTTCATTTCCTGTTCTTTCTCGTTATCGCGGTATATTCTCTCTCGCAAGTCGCAACTGTCAATTTCAAACGAGAGAATTATATTTATATATATATTCTTTCTAATTTCAAAGAAGTTTTGAATTCCTCCCGTTCCCTGTTACCTGTTCCCTCTTCTCTCTCCTACCGTTTGCTTTCTCTGATCGGTATACATAATTGAGCACGCATAAACATAAACACATCTTTCCTTTTGCTCCTTTCTCCTTCTCTTGATCCAATGGCGAAAATGGCGACTCTGATTGGGTTTCTCGTGGTATTGATCGCGTTGCAATATGCACCGTTGAACGCAGAGCTGACAGAAATTCAACATCTCCCAAAGAAGGAAGGGAATTTGGCTATTCTTGTAATTGGAGATTTTGGTAGAAAGGGCATGTATAACCAATCCAAAGTCGCTTCACAGGTTTTGAAATTTCTTTGCTTTTTTATTATTATGGTTCTATGCTGATTGATACCTTACATAATGGGGCAAGCATGGACTTGTCAGTTACTAATTTTCTACGCTTTTTTGCAAGTACCAAATTATTAATAACGATGAGTCGATGATTAGAGCATCTACGTCCCTGAAACTCTTGGAGTTTCTAATATGACGTGGCAGTTTCTAAATGAGTTTTAGGGATGTAGATGAGTTTACTATTTAGAAATTTTGCTCAAGAATTTCTTATTTAGCAACTATGCTTTAGAGTTTATAAACTGTGACGTGGCGTACTCATTGGCTAAAATTGATCCGTCTTCCATAATAATAGTAATATTTGCTGACGTGACAATTTATAAACTCTAATTTTCAGTTTTAGGGATGGAGAGTTTAGAAACTAAAAAAAAAAAAATTCTAAAATTGATGTGACAATAATTTAGAAACTCTAAAAGTTTCACAAATGAAGATGCTCTTAAGGAACTAGTTTAAATTTGGAAGCAAAATTATATTTAATTGGGCATTCCGTTTATGGTTGCCGATGTGTTTTACTCATTTTTACAAAATATCCTGATGCATGTTATTTTTGCTTAATTTATAGTTATCCCCTTTTTCTAATGCTGTTAGCGGGCCTCGTATACTGCACGCTTGGGACCCACCTTTTCCTAACTTGAAATTGAAATCTGAATCAGCAATAGGCCTCTAATTTGTACTTTTTTTGTTAAATTCTCAATTTTCAATATGTATACAGATGGGAGTTGTAGGAGAGAGACTTAACATCGATTATGTAATCTCTACTGGAGACAATTTTTATGAAGATGGTCTAACAGGTGTTGACGATTCCGCATTCTATGAGTCTTTCTCTGGCATTTACACTGCAGATAGCCTTAAAACTCCATGGTATCTTGGTAAGTGTTGTTTAGTTTGCCAGTTTGGTATTCTGAAAAATATAAACTAATGCGCATGGAACTGGTACGCAATATGGCGCAGCTTTGTGTGAATTATAAATTGTGCTTTTCAAAGTACAATCGTAAAATTAATCTAGTAAATGTGATACGATTAATTTTGCTTATTTTGTTGGTGCATAGTTCTGGGAAACCATGACTACAGAGGAGACGTGCTGGTTCAATTGAACCCAATTTTGCAGGAGAAGGACAAACGGTTTATTTGCATGAGATCATTTATTCTTAATTCAGGTAATTCCGTAAAGTAAACCCATTTAATTAGTTGAGGAGCAAAATTGTCTATGCCAAGTTCTAAATGACTGAAAAAAGATGTTTTGCTGTTCTTATAATTGCCAATGTCAAGCGATTAGGTGTTAGAAATTCGGACTACCACAAAATACTTTTTCTTTAGTAATACTTGTGTTTTCCTTATCATGTTCTTTTCCTTTTTTCCTTTGGGTTAGGAATTGTGGATTTCTTCATGGTGGACACATCCCCTTTTCAATTGGACTACTGGACAAACCCAGGAAGTTCCCACTATGACTGGAGAGATGTTGCTCCTCGTGAAACCTATCTTTCTAATCTTCTTCAGGTACTTTCTCAAATTATATTGGCAAAATGTTACACCAATACTAAGACCCTGTTAATTCTGATCTTTTGTTTCCTCAAAAAAAAAAAAATCTGATCTTTTGGCCATATAATATTCAACAGCAACATAATTGAGCTATGGTTTCTGGGTAGCATCCCAACAAACTATCAAATTTTGAAATCAAGTTGGTATCCAATCAGCATAATCTGGTATAAAAAGGACACAAAATAATGGATATGCACAAAATGCCACATTATGCCCAGAAACAACCAAAATTCTTACAAGGAACTACTTTATAGCATTCAGTGGTTGGGAAGAACAACAATTTACTTTTAACAAACCATGTCCAAAAACTTTATTCAAATTTGTATGTTTAGGAGTTGGATGGGGCTCTTAAAAAATCAACAGCTACATGGAAGTTTGTTGTTGGCCACCACACCATGCGGAGCGTTAGTGAACATGGTGACACTACTGAACTGCTCCAGCTTCTCCTCCCTGTTCTAAAGGTAATAGTTTTTTCTCTAGTTTTCTTTTTTCTCTCTTCTTTTTTATTTATTTTTGTTTTATGATATCTGTTCAGAAGTATTTGGGTGTCCAAGGTTTGGTATGTAGGACAGTGAAAATTTGGTCTTATTGTAGTATTCCAATTTGCAGTGCCTGGAATAAGACAGGATTAGTTAGTCTTATTAGAGCTTTTTTTCTTTGCAATTTTGGGGTCCCTGTGTAACCTCTTTTTATACCAAGGTTGCTTCGTGCTCATTCTTGGAATTTGATTGGTTCTACAGAGAGATAATATAATTGTCGTCTGTCCTTACTGAAGGTTGTATTGTGATGTAACAGAACTATCTGACCAAGAATTATGATCCAAGAAGAATCCCAAGTACTATATGTACATCTCAATTGGAAATTGGTTTTGAGTTGATAAATTGTGTTTTGTGCATTCAGGTGAATCAAGTCGATGCTTATATCAATGGTCATGATCATTGCCTTCAACACATCAGCAGCAAAGACAGGTGGCGTTCAAATTCATTATAATATCTTTACTTTGTTCCCAATGTGTTCCAAAAATACTATTAAAATAATTGCAACTTCTGCTTTTATTACGATTGCAAAAGGATATTTGAACCTGTTTTCACACACAACTTTGGGAGAATATAGCCTGCAGAATCCACAAAATCACAATACAGAACAATGGAATTGATAAAATAATCTATGATTGGCATGGCAATGTTCTTTTTATCCACCAAGTTCTTTTCTCAGAAAAACCTACCTATCTAGCATTAAACACACAAAATTTGTTCTCTAAGCATAATTTTATTTTCCTGTATCAGCAAACTGCATTACATAACGAGTGGAGGAGGATCAAAGGCGTGGCGGAATGTGCTTAAACAGAATGCAGATACAGTTAGATTTTTCTATGATGGTCAAGGATTCATGTCTCTCGAAGTGTCGGAAACTGAGGCCAAGTTTGTGTTTTATGATGCTTTTGGTTATATTTTGTATAACTGGAGCTTAGCCAAGGGTACTGATCAGCTCTGCCTTTCATTCTAGATTATAGAGTGTGGATTTTATGGAAAAGTCCGAAAAAAAGAAAGAAAATGAAGAAGTAAAAACATATATTTTAATGCTTCTGTGTAAATTAGAGGTGCTGAATGATGCGTTTTAGATGTAGATAAAAAAAGAAGTTTGCGACAAAAGAGACTAAGATTATGAACAATCTGGTACTCTGTTGAAATAAAAACTATATATTTGTGTGTTGATTTCCCGATGACCTAACCTCTTTAAGTTTTCCTGCAACTAATGCCCAACCAGGCTTAAATGAAGTTCAACTAAGCTTTTGCAGCAGTTGGAGACTCTTGCCATGCTTGCCATGCCTGCCATGCCGTCAATTTAGGATTAAAGGGTGATTGCACAAAAGATTGAGAAGTTCAGGCAGGTGATTCAACCTTCTATGAGAAGAGCAGTGATGACAGCTGTGCAAGATTTATAAAATTATCGCAACTATCAACCTTCGAGCCACATTGTGATTTGTGACAGGACAGGTGGCGGCCTCCCCCTACACAAAAATGTTACATTTAAAAAGAAAATTATTCTATAACAAAATGCTCATGATAAACAATAGCGATAGATACTATGTTTTCTTTTAAAAAAGAATTACAGAAATATACATATCTCTCAAAAGAATTACGAAAATGTGCCTTTTTACATAATATTTTACCCCTCCCCTCGGCCCTCCCTACTCCAACCACTGGCCTTAATTGATATTATTGGAGAGGTTCGTATTACTGTTCAAATTAATCTAGGAAAGGTTAAGCGAACACGAGTGGTGATATATGGAGGACGGGACTTTTCTGCCAGATAAAAGGTACATAAAGATACTAGTTCAGGGGTGAAGTTTTTTTTTTTTGTGATGGATGGATCATGTAGCACTTCACTTCACATATGAGTGAAACCCATCAAGTGTATGACAGGTGGGACCCATAAAAACTAACATTACACACCTACATCAAATTGCATCAAATCATAGTTGTCCAAACTTAATCCAACCTCCAAATTGACTATGCTGGACTATTACAGCTCCATGTCATCACACTAATGACAGCACATACGGATCCTTAAGTAGACCATATGATATATACTTTGATAAGACGACCATCTTCTCATAAAAGCAAACAACTGCCACCTTAAATCAGAGGTATACCTCTCCCAGTTTTCCAAAGCAAGGGCAAAAACATCCCAACTAAACAAATTATTCTTTTCTATGTAAGAATTGCACGGTAAAATACTTTCAGCAAGCTCTTGATCGCACGGTAAAACTAGTTGTTTGTAACTCGTGTTCCTGGAGATGAACTTCGGTTTAGATGATTTGGCCTGATCTATGGTGTACCTAGCTTAAAAACTGGATTTGAACCAGCGTAGACATATCGTCAACGAATTTACAGTCCGTCCCCATTAACCGCTCGGGCATCGACCCTGGGTGGCAGGATTAATTCTAGGCTTTCACCACCATCTCAGATGCTTTCCAGTGGTACAATTGCATCACCTGTAATATTTCAAGTTGCAATAAAGCTCTTAGCTTTATTAAAATGAGTGAGCTACCTGCAAGGCGTGCATACTGTTGACAAATTGCTTCTCAAAAATCTCATCTCCTCTACCAACAAACAGGTTTGAAAGCATCCCAAAAGGATCTTCTGCAAACTCCTCACAAGCAGAATTACAGAAAGTATATATCCAAGTTGGCAGGCTCGTTCACAGAGGAGATCAAAACCCAAATCATCATAAGAGAACCAGTACATGTTATCTGATGCTGGAAAAGGGTGACAAGGGCTCTCTCTATCTCTCTGTAAGGCTTGTGAGAGGAAGTTAAGAAACTTTGGGTCCTCATCAGAGGCGCTGTCGCAAGTGAACCAGAGGGTAAGTGTCAACCTCTCTCCTTCTATTATCTGTTAAAGAGTAGGTTCTGATTTCAGTACTGTTCCTGTCAATACCCTGACCAAATTAGACTGAGCAAATTATGACTACATTGCATTGATAGAGGTTAAGTGGTGAACTAGGTGAACTTGAGCAAGAGTTACAAAAACTGAGATTAATTGAGGTGAAGTTGATTACACAATGGGACATAGAGGAACCAAGGCATAATTGCTCAATTCAACATTGACTAAACTAAAAAATTTCTGATTGACCCATGATTGAAGAACAGTATGTGGCTGAATTTTGATATGGCTCAGTCGCTCTTTGAGGGCTAGGAAATGTAGAAACAGAGAAGAAATATTAACTCGTAAAAGTTTACGGGCCCCTTATTTAGCAATTCTTGTTGTAGATACCAAGTAAATTAAATTATGTACAGACAAAAAAGAAAAACTAGGACAAAAGAACTTGGAAACAAAAATAGAGGGAAGAGAAAAGGGCACTTCATCCACAGAATGAACATTTTGGCAGTCAGCAGTGTAGATTGAAACATCCTGGAAATGAGAAAGACAGACAGAGAGAGAGAGAGAGACAGCATAAAAAATAAAAATAAAAACAAATAGCACTCATAAAAACAGGGATGCACTTCTGCCTCCTACTAAAAAATTAAGTTGATCTCTCTACTCCTAGCTCATCCATTTTGGTGACTGAACAACTGGATATGGTGGAATGTCACCAATTGATGCAGTACAATCCCAAAACAATTTAAAGAACACAATTTTGGCTTTCAAGTTTTACTCCAGTCTGATATGCTTCCTGACAATTGAGATAGTGGATATTGGTCTGAAAACTTGTATTTCTGTGTAACAGGATACCTCTATTTCTGAATAGAGCTTTGTATTCTCTTTGGCCCATTTCAAAGAAGTGAAAACAAAAAACATCGTACCTACACCAGTAACTGGTGTGATAGAGGAGGGTTCGCCATCCTGAAATTGAAATGTACATCCTTTGAAATCTGTGCCTTGGTTATTCAGATAGCAAACTGCCTTTCATCAGCAGTAACAAAAAAGAATGAAGGAGAGTTGTAGTGAACAACCGCTACCATCTTTTTTTATGTTTTTTTTTTCTCCCTACTAAACAAGAGCTCCCAAGATTATGAAAACAAGAGCAGAGAATAAGTAAATGAAGGAAACAAAATGAGAACTTTAAAACCTCATGTGAAGTGATTCTAGGTTGACTTTCAAGAGATTAAATTCAAAAACCAGGTGCCAAACTACTGATGTGGAGCTTGTAAGGCTTTGTTACTTAGTTAAATGCATTTGAATAATTAAAAAAATGACCAGGTTTTGTCAAAGCCAATTCACAATATAGTATACACGTGCAATTATCTAGTCCTGCAGTCAAATATAAATGTTTTTACCTGAAATCTCTTTGTTTAAAATTAAGGCTTGTTGTCATCACGGTGCCACCCAATAGAAGCCCCTTTGCACCAACTGCATTTGGCCAAAGTATGTTAGTATTATACTATTATATGATAACTTAGTACTGATTATTGCATAAAATGTGCACTTTCTAGTAATGGCGTACAAGTACTTCCAAGTCATACTGATACACACTTGCTAATGGCCACTGGTCGAAGATAAAGGTCACAACAAAATGATACTGTTATATTGTAAGAATAACCAAAAATTTTGTTGTTGTTGTTGTTGCTGCTTTTTCCAAATTTGCCTGACAATTACATCAATATCAGTAATTTGAGGCCAACTTGGTGAATTATGAGGCAATAGCCAAATCGAGAACCACAGGCTTATGTTATGGGACAACACACTCTCTAGATATAACCATACAATCCATGTAAACTCGTTGGTACTGGGATCATTACCAGTACCAGTATCAGACTAACGGTCCAAAATGTTGAAATTTCAATTCAAATCAAATAATACTGAAAATATATCTGAATTGAGACCTGATTAGTCCAGTAAACTCATAAACAATTCAAATTGACAGTCAAAAGCTTCTCAACAGCGTCCTTGAGCCGTTCACGAATTTTGACAAAAGGCAGGCAGAAGGAGATGACTGCATCCAGTGGCTACCAGGTGGCCGAGGGTTGTTGACAGTACACCAGTACGATACCCCACAGTATGTATGAACTCCAACTCCTATCAGTAAACAAATTAATGTGACATATGTATTATGTAGTAGTAGAAGCCTCCAAAACAAAACAAAAAAATAGTAGTAGAAACCTGGAACTTTTCAGAATTCAGAGGCAAGGAGGAAAATGGATATTGGAAACAATTTAAACAGCGGCAAGCTTTCTCACTTTGCAGAGATCGTGAGAGAGGAATCCATTTTGTTTTAAAACTTAAATTTGGGCTCTCTTTTTTACGTTTAGGGCTGGAGAAAATTTTGTTGTGATTTCGGAGTTTAGTTAGGCCTCTCTCTTCTCTTTCTCCTCACGGTCCTCTTCAGGTAAAACTGTTTTTTTTTAATATAAAAAATGGTTGGTTTTTGGAAAAATATAGAAAATAACAATTTTTGTTGACGCAGAGATAGTTATGCATTTGTTGATCGTTGTTACGTTAATTTTTCTAAAAAGATAGTTAGTTATGCGTTTATTTTAGTTAGATAATTGTTAAATAATTATTAGTATTGTTAGATAATTGTTAAATTATTTACATAATCATTAAAACATTGTTAGATAATTTTCATTTTATTGTTAAATTAGTTAGTTTAGATAAATTTGTAAGTTGTTAAATCGTTCAATTATGATATTGTTATGTTATTTAAATTGTTAGATCTGATTAGTTGAATTAGTTGTTATTTTAGATAAAATGTTAAACATTTAGTTTAATTGTTATTCTAAAATTGATTCTTTAAATTTAAAAACAGTTATGTCCAAATGACGAGACCTCAAAGAAGTACCTCTTTTTCGGAAAAGGAAATTTAGAATCACAACTGTACTCGATACCATACGATCTGTTTTGTGTTTCACCGATAAAATATACATGGAAATTTGAATCATTTTTTTAGTTCAACTGTGCAAAATTCGAAATTAATAATATAATAATAGTTCAAAAGTTATGAAATAAGTGGATAAATGTACTGTAATTATAATAATTCGAAATTACTTTACACTAATTCAAATATTTACTTTACAAATAATTTACAATGTAATAAAATTAAAAACATAATAGAATAAAACCTGAAGTAATTCAGCATCACTTAATCATTCCAACTTTGCAAAATCTTCGTGACACAATTTCTCTATAATCTCTCTAACTCACAGATCTCTCTGTTAATAAAAGATATCTCTCTCTCAGCTCGAGCGATCTGCTACTTTTAAAAATGATGCACCGACGAATTCGAAATCAGATATTCCTTCCTAACTCCGAAGGTAGTGATTCTGTAGTTGGGTGGAGTTAGTGACTCCGGGGTTACGTCATATTATGTGATTTTTTGTTTATTCCGAAATCTCTGATTTTGAAATGATTAATTTTGTAATTTTAGATTGAATTTTGCGAGAACAGTATTTTTTCTATTTATTTTGGTTATTAAAAAAGATTCGGCTGTAGAGAGGACACTTTAATAATCATACTGGGGGGATTGGTGAAAGGAGTACGTTCCTAGTAGCTGTTGTTGGTGTTTGTTTAAACTTTGCAATGCTTTTGTATGTAATGAATGGAAGTGGAGTCAGAAATCAGAATCCCCATTAATTTGTTTCCAAAAAAAAATGCTGCGCAAAGAGTTAAGTTGAACGAACTGTTATATATCCTTTTTTTTTGTGAGAGAGAGAGAAACTGTTATATTTCTCATGGTAAACTTAGCTCTTATTACATGTCTCAATGAGTATTCTCTGCATCAAAGCATTTCGACTCCGAGGAAGGTACATGCATTTACCAATTCGAGACATCGGTTTAAGCTTTTCCAGGTGTAGTTGTTATTATATCTTTTTTTCCTTCTGAGTTCCCAAGGGCAAGTATCTATCGGTAAACGAACAAACCTGTCAAACCATATACCAAAAGAATCCCAATAAATGTTATACATTAATCCCCTATACAACCATCAATACAACAATTAATTAATGCGATAGTACACAAGAAATGCAAAATGATCCTCTCCTAAATCTACACTCTCAAGTAGTCAAGTCTCAAACTAACTCAAGTCAAAAGCCAGGATCAGCAGTGCCCCTCCAATTGCGGCGTTTCATGCGATGTCGGCGCTCATAGGCACGCGACTCCCCTGACATAAGATAGAGCTCCTTCTCAGGCCCGACATGGCATTCTGCCAGAGGTACTGTATACCTTACTCTATCATAGCAATAACCATAAGTCATGTATCGCCTCCTAAAGCTTTCCATTGCCAATCTTTGCTCTGGGGTCAATGTAGCACTGCTGCAAGACAACCCATGATTGCTTGGACATGTATGAAGAACAAGGTCAGTGAACTCGGCGGTGTAGGGGGCATATTTGTAATTTACTTTGTAACGGCCTCCGGAGGTTGCCCACGGGGAACCATCCCAAATGGTGGCATAGAGGGACATGGGCTTTGCGGGGAAGTATGCCCCGCTGGCTGGCACCCGTTCGACTTCCCTTATGGGGATATCATCAACATAGAATCTGCATGTAATTATATGGAAGAATGTGAGTGTGGTATTCCCAACTATATTTTGAGTTGTCCTCATTCTTAGTTTTTTAGCTTCATATATTTAGGTGAAGAGAAAAGAACTTACATAATGTTGTTGTAGGTCCAAAGAATGGAATATTGGTGGAAGTCTTCGGTAGGGTCAAACCAAAGCCCATACCTTTCCTCTCTCCCAACTTTGGTGCTTCCATTTCCATAAACATTTGTTTGAATTCTCCAATCTTTCCCCCGAACATTCCCAAGAAATTCGTAGTCCAGTTCGTCATGCGTCTTCTCATATACATCTCCATTTGACATCTATTTATAGAGCAACATAAATTAATTAAGATAATGAAAACAATAAAGACGTTTTTTCTGAGTCCCAATTCAAGGAAAATATGCAGCCTTGTCATGCAAACTTTCAAAATAGTCATTATTACCTTATTGGGTACAAATGTTATCTTGGGAGATTGGGAAGAAAGGTTATCTATGTGACTATATCATGTTTTAAGCCCTTTTTTTTGAAAGGTAGAAACGGACAATTTGCTTGTTTTGCAGGATATCTAGGTGGCAAAAGGAGATTTAATTTTGTAATAAAAAGAGAAAAACACGGAGATATACTGGGAGAATTCATTACATAAAAGGCTATGACGACACCAGCTGTGTAATCTGAGGGAAGCTTAACTGATGCGCTGAAAAACCCGTGGAGGTAACTGTCCTGTGACCGGAATCCAGAACCTGAATGGAAGCAACTAATAGGCCCATTGAATATTATAAAATAGTAATTACAGACGATGTATGTTCAGCTAGTAGGCTACATTAGCATCTGGATCTGTCAGTAACAATACAATAATAAGACTGGTACTCATTTTCATTTTTATAATAATCGCACCATCCTGAATTCCTGATTAGAATTAAAAAGAGAACATAAGTGAAATATAATATTTTTGACTAGAGAAATGGTATTTGACAGCTATACAGAGTGGAAAAAAAATATATGCTGCAAAAATGGTCGTGCAATACTGCAATTATTATGCAGATAAGTATAGAACAAATTAACATCACTGAATATAACTTTAAAACAGGGACATGTGAATTCATGTGCCGTCATGTTAAAATAGGGTCAACGTCAAAGTGCAATTCAAGGCAAATTATTCTAGAAGATATGCTTCTCAATTCGGTTAACTAATCAGGAAAAAAATGCAACTTAGGGAGGTGTAAAACTTAATTCTATCTTCATAAAACAATTTAGAGGGAATAAAATGGGTAGTTTAACCAAGGAAAAATTAAAATAGTACAGATACTGTAGTCAAAAGTAACATTATATAACATAAACAAGGTATAATAACAGGTTTTTCACTAATATAAAAATATAAAGGTACCGGTGAGTGGTGACACCCAGAATAAGTTTATTTTTTTCAATTAGCATCCCAAATGCAAACTTTGTAAAAAACCAAGATAGGAACAAAACGGGTATTTCATTGGGAGGTATTTTCACATTTAACAAATAATGGGTTTTATTTGCAAATAAGGTCCCTTTTTTCAGTTCATCAAAGGAGCTCTGAAGTTGTGAACTCTTCCCCTCAAATGGGTGAAGTTAGCATTCAGTCAAATTAAGCAAAAAGGGACTGATACTGATACAGCATTGCGAAAAAGGCAGTACAAAATAAACCTGAAACTCCAGAACTTTTAGTTCTCTACTACACAGTGAGAGGATGGTTCTCACAGTTTCGACAAAGGAAAAGGATTCAGACAGAAAGCAAAACAAAAACCTGTTCTTTCATCAAGAGAAATGTGAACTCTTTTTCCTTCATGGTGTAGCATTAAGTTAGAATCTCCAAAAATCTGTGTATATCCCTCGTGAAAGGAAAGCTTCTTCAAGTTTGGCAGAGAAGGGATTGGATCAGCATTTGCTAGAAACAAGTGTAGAAGTAGAAAGAAAAGAAGCTTCGGATTGTAAGAACAGAGCATGGTTTTTTTTTTATTTGAAATGAGAAAAAGGGAAGAGACTTTTGGAACTGGGTATCTAGGTCTCCCTGTGTTTCTTGGAGAGGTGGAGAAGGAGAAAGGTTTTGTACAAGAGCTCTAGACAATGTGTGCGAGAGAGAGAGAGAGGGTGGTAGAGCTTTTATTGGAGGTCAGTGTTTTCAGACTTTACAGAGGGATCAATTTGTCTATATCCCCTTTTCTTATTTGTACACCAATGCAAATTAATTAATAATTAATAATCATGTCTCTTCACATGTGGTAGACTGGTAGCCGAGATACTAAGTCACTATACAAGTATACAACGATACTATTAAAAATATTTTACATGGAATTCTATAATAAGAAATATGTGAGGAAGCAGGCCTTCAGTCTCAGAAATTAAATTTAATAACCAGTGTTTCATATGTTTTTATCTTTTGGGTACAATTATTATAATATAATGTTTAAATTTTGTTTATCCAGACGATATTAGAATATATATCGCCAAATATTATACACTATCTTCGCTGTAGGGGAGCAGGTGGGTCAGATGCTGAGAGCCCTAGGATAGCACAAATTCGAGAATAGCTGCTATTCTGAACTTCAAAACGATCCAAACATGTTTTAGCTATTTTGGGTTAGTGCCAAATAGTTGCTAATCCACTAACCCGTCAATTCGTTGGGTTAGCAAGGTTAGTGGTTGTAAGGATAGCAAAAATCATTTATTATTATTATTACTATTATTACTATTATTATTATCAGTATTATTATATTATATATAATCATTACCATCTTTAAATTATTTATTTATTTATTTCTAATTATTATCAATATAATTATAATAATAATTATTATTATCATCATCATTATAATTATTATATTATCATTTATTATTATTATTATTTATCATTATCATTATTATTATATTATTTATTAATATTATTGTTATTATTATTATTTATTGTCATTATTTATTATTATATTATATTATTTATTACTATATTATATTATTTATTATTATATTATCATTATTGTCATTACAATTATTATTATTACATTGTAATTGTAATTATTATATTATTATTATAATAATTATTATTATTATTAGTTTTATATTATTATTATTTTCATTTTTTATTATTACTTTTTTATTATCATTATTATTATTTTATTATATTTTTATTTTTTATTTATTAATATTATGTATTATTATTATTTATTTTTATTATTGTCATTATTTATTTTATATTATATTATTTATTATTATATTATTTATTATTATTATTATTATTTATTATTATTATAATTATTATATTATTATATTATTTGTTAGTATTATTATATTATTTATTATTATATTATCATTATTGTCATTATAATTATTATTATTACATTGTAATTGCAATTATTATATTATTATTATTTTATTATTATTATTATTATTATCATTATTATTATTATTATTTTATATTATTATTATTGTCATTATTTTATTATTTTGTATTATTATCATTTGTGTTATTATTATTATATTATTATAATTTTATTATTATTGTATTACTATTATATTATAAATTGATATTATAATTTTATTATTATTGTATTATTATTTTATTATTATTATTCGTTAGAAAACTAAAATAATTTATTATTTTAATAATTCTCACCATCACTACTCCAAATGTGCAATCCAAACAACATTTTCACTAACCTAGATAGCATAAAATTAACATTATTTTTGCACTAACCTAGATAGCACTATTTTTGCACTATTTCAACTACTAATCTAGATAACACTATTTTTGCACTAACCATGACATGATCCAAACGCACCCTATGTATTTTCCATTGGTTATAAATAGCGTCCGCAGGATGAAAATAGCAAAAATTTTGACTCTGAAAGATATATTTTAAACACCATCAATATAGCGAATATAATGATAAGATTTTTTATGTTAAATTGTTTTGACTTTTGAAATAAGCATATTTTTTTGTTAATTTCTCATGATTGTCATTATTATGCATCAGTGCATTGGTATTTGACAGTTATTGATACTCATATAAGTTATATTAGTAATTTCAATCGCTATATCGCTGATATACTGTTGCTTTACCGCTAAACGCTAAATGACTCCTGCACCGCTACAGACCGCTATCCGCTATTTAAAACCTTGGTATTTTCTTGTTGAGACCTTGTTCGACGTAGTGATTTGACAAAATCTGATCCGAACCGGCTTAATCCGACGCATATTCTTGCGTATTCATCCAAAAAAATCGGGGCCTAAAACGGGTAGCGGCCATTCTTGTTAGAAAAAAATCCTTGTTAAACCCGGTTCGAAAAAGACTCGATCTGACTCGGACCGACCCGTCTAATCACCATAACCCCACTTAAAACGCGACCAAAACCCGAGAGTAACCCATCTTAATTCGGATATAACCCTCCATAACTCGTAATAATCCTTCATAATCCAGGTATAATCCATCTTAACTCGTCACTAACCCGGGTGTAGCTTATCTTAACTCGCCATTAACCTGGATAAAACCCAGCTTAACCCGTCACTAACCCATCTTAGTTAAAAAAACTTAAAAAATTCATAAAAATATTGGAAAAATTAAATAAAAAAAACCCGGCCAAACTGGTCAACCCTTTGTCTGGTGGGTACTCTTACCAGAGTCTGTTATAACGGATGGGGACTTGTTGTGACGGTTTCTAATCCGCTACAACGGGCTCTTCATGCGATATTGTAATGCAACGCTCGATTTTCCTCTGTTGTGCTTACTTCTTGCATCATTGTACTTGTCTTGACTTGTACATCATATTTGTGACATTTCTATAGGTCAATTGTAACTGTTTTAAAATGCATTCATCAAAACTAAAATTGTGCAAATGTAAAATGATACTATTTTGATAAGAATGTAAAATGATACTATTTTGATATGTAAAATGATACTATTATATGTTTCTTTATATGCGAAATGATACTATTTTGGAATTATTGATTGCGTGTTCAAGATTATGATGGGGCTAGTAACATGAACAGAGAATTCAATAGTCTCAAAGTATTGATTTTAAGGGAGAACAACTCGGCATATTGCGTGCATTGCTTTGCTCAT
This sequence comes from Eleocharis quinqueflora, assembly GCA_964058865.1. Taxonomy (NCBI): domain Eukaryota; kingdom Viridiplantae; phylum Streptophyta; class Magnoliopsida; order Poales; family Cyperaceae; genus Eleocharis; species Eleocharis quinqueflora. The sequence goes on from CAXKVX010001574.1 coordinate 37,023, forward strand.
CAGTTGCAACTAACTCTTGTTGCGATAGCCACTGAACATCATAGTTCAGAGTTATTTTTCAAGATGTTGATGATATTTTCGTTGTTGCTGGTGTATCGACTAAAAGACGTGATCATTTACATGAGAAGCGAAGGGCTGAAATTGTGGAAGCTATTTCAATTGGAAAAGTTACAATGGGAACATGTTTGAATCAAGAAATGTGTCGGTTTTACTCGATGGAATGGAGTTCTCATTTATCCACCTTATATAGTATGATTATACTATTTTCAACAACATTATATGTACTTGAGGAAATTAAAAACGAAGGGAAAATGAAACCGCAGAAAGCACAAACGCACGAATATCAAACAACTATGTAGATGTTTGAGTTTGTATTTTATTGCAATTCATGAGAAAATCATTATTCATCATGCATGATCTATCACAAATCTTGCAAAAAGAGATCAAGATATAGTGAATGCTATACGTTTAGTAAAAAACGCTAAAATTCAGTTGCAAAATATGAAAGATAGCGGTTGAGAAGAGTTAGAAGTGTGTGAGTTTTGTGCGAAACACAAAATTGAAGTTGTATTTTGACATTCGAAAGACGGATAGGAGAATAGTCTGTTTTGAGGCTATTCATTAGTTGGTGGTTGTAAAATGCAAACGAAGCAAACTACTTAATTTATATTAATTAATGTTAGAGATTGAAATCACAGGATCCAAAAAAGACACTGTGGTTTTGACTATGGACAGATAAAGCGTGTCATTGTCATCCATCCTCAAACCTTTCATGACAATTGAATTGACAACCAATTAACCAAAAGAAGGCGCGGAGTTTCTGGACCCCGCTGAGCTGGCTCCCCGCTGGCTATTATTGTGCGTATTCTTCGAGGTACAATAAATAAAGTTCTGCTCTTTAATTCAGAACGCTACTTCCTCTCCAACATATATAGTACAGTGGAGGAGCGTAGTACGAGATCCAAGCCGTCCATTTCAACATCTAACAGTTTTTATAACGTCTCTTAGGCTGTTGATTGTTTAGACTCCGAAGATTAATGTGCAAGTCTCCAAACCATAGAGTATTGACAAAAGCATAGAGTTTTTATCTCTGTTTTTTATCAATAGAAAAATAATTAAAAATATTAAAAAAAAAGAAAAAGTACTTTGATTTTTTCATCCGTTAAAAAAACAGTGAAGAATCTACCGTTCTTATACTATTTTTAAAGTAACGATATATTCTTCGCCGTTCTTTTTAGTGAATCTGAAAATCTAAACAATATTTCTTTTTTTAACAGTTCTTTAATTTTTTCCTTTTGATAAAAAATAGTTTTTCTCTCTACGATGCCCAGACAAAAGTCTCGATATTATCTTTTATCAAAGTCAATGGCAAGTGTTAGTACTCAGTACTCTCCTATTTATTACTTCTTTAGAGTCAAAAGTCAAAACTGATAGTACATTAGTGAAGCTGGAATCATATCACGCGGTGCATTTTTTTTATTTTATTAGAGGAATGCATTTTTATCCGGACCGTCCGATCTATTTTGTCATTTCTACTTAACAATATAAAATTTTTGTTCATCATATCATTGGTGATCTCACATCTAATCTTAATTCGACGGTTTAAATTAAAGCGCATTTCTTTAATGCAAAAAAGTACGTCAGAAGTTATTTTCTCTAATGAAGCTAAGGTTTGATAGTTCTAAATTTGTGATACCTTTTTTATATTAAAATTTGGAATAATGATTAAAGATTACCTCCTCAACTTTCATCTGTATTTGAATATTGTTGGGTCCAACTAACAATCTATAAAATTATTGAGAAACTTAAATTTAAAATTTGATCTCAAAAAGTTATAAAATGTGTAACTTTTGCACTTCGGTCGAAGTACAAACGTTTTCACAATAGTCTATCCTTATATATATATATAAACTATATTAATAACTTTCGTTTACAAAATTTTAGTATAATATATATATAAACTATATTAATAACTTCCATTTACAAAATTTGAGTATAATATTTATATGCATTAAAATTTTCAAATCTTAATCATTATCATAGCAAGGTAAGAAATTATAAATAGCTTAGAATGATAGAGAAAGGTGCGTAAGGTATTTATGATTTTATTTACCAACTAATCTCAGTATCACTGATTGCATGTGTTTTTATTTTGGTGGAAATAAAGGTAAACATGAAGGTCATGTTTGATCGTGGAGTAAGAGGTGGATTAACTCTCTTACTCCACATTTAATTCACCAAACGTGAAATAAAATTGATGAAGTAAGTTGAGTAGCGTAACAGTAACAGTAATAATTATTGCGTAAAAGGGTTTCATGGTTTAATGCATCCATGTGATATCCATATCTCGTTCTAATTTAATTTAACTAGCTCACTGGCAGTACTTATTTGACAATAATTAATGACAAGTGATTTTAAAGCATCCAGACTTTAACACAGTCGCATCATCGCATCCCTCTTTAATTTAATTCTCCCAATTTGTTTATTTAATTCAGACTGCTACTTTTATAATCATTCTATCGATTTTGGGCAGCCGTAACGGGCCACATTTCGTCATGCTCCTCTTTAGCTTGTACGAACCGACTGTATCGAGATCCTATCAAGAATAAATTGTGTTGATTGTTATTTATAGTAGTGTTTAAATTATTTTGTATTCATAGCAAAGTTACCTTTAATTTAACAAAACAAAATTAATTGATGCTTACTTTTCTTCTTGAGAATCTAGTACTCAAATTACTTAAGAAAAATCTAGTATCTAATTTTGATTCATAGCAAAATTATTCTTTATTTTTTTGAACTTTTATTTAAGATCCTCTTTATAGTAGAGATTGAACTCGGCGTTAATTTTAAATGTGAATATCTCTTTTCCAACGTTTATTAGAGCGTGAAATCACCATCTCAATGATAGCGATGGTGTCGTTGAATTTCTATACCAAGCACCACATTCAATATGTATTAAAAGTCAAATTTCATTTTCTCCCTAATTACTCACTTTATTATATGACTAGTTTTATGTTCAACTAATAGTTTTGAAAAAATCAGCTTTTAGTCTAGCAGTTAAGAGTTTTTTTTTTTTGGAAAGCAGGCTTCGTCTATCATAACTTTTATCAACAAAAAAGTATATGTGATGAGAAAAAGAAAAAGAAAACATAGAAAGCGAGTTACAAGCACACAAAATTAAATTCTAGAAATAAAGGTGAAAAAGACATCGTCACAATGCGCCAGCCGCCTTAATCACCTCAACTTGCCAAATTATCGAGACTTGTATCTGTTGGATTGAACTCATCTATTGTTTGACAATTTGCAAAACAAATAAGTACTAAACTTGCACATGAGTTTTAGTGAAGTTGCAGGTTAAAACAGGTACAAACTAATGTTATACATGCTCAAACATGCTCAACACAAGTCAGGACAAGCTCAAGACATCAAGGGATGGCTTCACATTGCTCAACAGAGCACATCGTTACCATAACGCTCCAGAATCCGTCACAACAGGTCAACAACTCGTCACAACGGATGCCCAACCCGTCACAACGGGTCAAAAGGAGAGAAGCAAGGCAAAAGCAGGATTTGGCAGAGAGCAGCGTTACTGTAACGCTTCCCTAAGGCGTTACAAGTTACAACGCCTTCCAACCCGTTATAACGGGTTTCCAACCCATTATAACGGGTTTCTGCTCATACTAGCCCACAAGACAGTCAAAGAAGAGAAGAAGGGCAATCTTGAAAAGTGCACAATCCGTTATAACAGATCTCACATGGCGTTGTGGAGTGTTTGTAGCGTTAAAATCAATTTTGGTGGATTCAAGACTCCAAAAAGTGCCCAGTCTATATATATGATACATAGACGAACCAACAGGGTATCAAACACCCACACAAGCTTGCAAGCATCAAATTGAGCACAACAAAGAGCCAAATAGCCTTATCCTTAAGCTAGCTAAACCTGAGAGCATTATGATAGCACCCGTAGTCTAATTGACAATCCGAGAACTTTTCTTTAGCTAGATTTTAGCCTTTGGTGCAACACAATTGTGTTGTCAAGTGGTGCATCTCATGTCCTTGATTGTTTTGTCAATCGAACCGTTAACTGTGTAGAGTGGTGTTGCCCTATACATTGGTCTAGAAGTCGAAGATTGATTTGCTTATTTAGAAAAAAATCAAAGACACGGTTTCGAAATTGTGAAGAGCACTTGTTTTGATAGTGAAATCGGTCCGGAAGAAAGATTTGGTTCCGGAAGACCCGTGGACGTAGAACTAATTGATTGATAGGCCGAACCACGTTATATCGCGTGTTTTTTTTGTTCTCTTGATTGCTCTTGCTATCTCTTTACTCTCTTTGTTGATTTGTGATTTGTCGATTATTTCTAGAACTTGCTTGCTTTAACTTTTGAATGGGTGATTAAAGTCTAAAAGTTTTAATTTGAAATTAATCAAATTATTGATTGAAAACGTTTTCGTCTAGTAATTTGACCTTAGCTTTGCGCTTTAAGCTTCAATTCTATTTTTAATCATTAGTATGAGAGCACAAAAATTCGTATCTAACTGATAATCATACTCTTAATCTCTTATTAATTCTTGACTTCGAGGAGAAAGAGGATGGGACTGTATTTGCACGTGCACGGCAGCACTCTCGCGGCTGACGGCAGTCTGCCTTTGGCGCGTGGAGTGTGGATGTGGTCCGGTTGGTACTGACGTGGACAATGAATAAAAGCCACGTAGGATCGAATTTATTGCGATGTTGGCCTGGCCCATGTAACCATGTTGCGCTGGAGCGCACCAACTGAAAGCTGATAGTACCTACCAGAATTCATTGTGTTACAGTGTTACTTGCTTCATGATTACGGAATGGGATCCGGTGCTGCGCGGGATCGTGTAGCGCAGCATCAGAACCGTCCGATTTTCACTGATTTTCATCTCAGGCTGTCGATCGCGAATTGGCGATCGATCCGGACCGTCCATCTGCTGTAGCGCGGTACTACGCTACAGAAGATCCGGGTCCCATGATTACTGCTGCATTTACATATCAATCATAGTAACAAAAAAGAATTATCATTTATTAAATATTAGCGACTTCTAAAACATGAAAACTAATTCTGCAAGTCTGAAATGTGCAGGCTCCAAGGTATTTATAAGGCAGCTAACTTAAAAACTTTATACCTCTTTCTTGCAAATCTTTGCAGAAATTTCAACACCTATTCCCCCAATTTCAGTCATTCACGTGAATTCCAACGAAATCATATTATAAATACCATCAAAGATATTCTTCAATAGTTGGGTTAGGCATGCCCTATAAATTAACCTAATAATTAACTTGGAATGCCAGAATATGCTAATATATGCACTGCGCTATTGAAAGTGTAAACACGTAAGAGAATATGCTGCCCGCCTGAGTGGAAAGTAGGAGCCTGCTCGTTTAGATTTGACCGTTCAATTTAAACGAACGATCGTGATTTGATCAAAGATCAGGTATTATAAAATCATATAACAATCAGATGATTTTTTCATGATTCAGAGTTAGACAAGTAGGACGGCAGGTAGGGATCGACGAGCAACATATTTCATTCCTTGAGTGACATCATATATCACACCTCAAAAGAAAAAAAGTCCACTACTCAAGAGAAAAGTCAATTTTTAGTCCCTCAGGAGTGTTTGGTTGTCGAGTAAGAGGTGAATTAACTCTCTTACTTCACACTTAATTCACCAAACGTGGAGTAAAATTGATGGAGTAAGTTGGAGTAAGATTAAATTTAATCCGGAGTAAGTTACTACACCTCTTTATGTGGATTAGCTTAATCCACAAAACATGATTAAGTTACTCCACCATAACTTGGAGTAAGTAATTTAATCCGAATTAAATTTACTCCACAACCAAACACAGCATCAACTATTGCTTTCGGTTCAAATAATTCTCTAAACTCTTTTTTTGGTTCGAATTAGAGTTTGAAAAAAATCCGGGCGGGTACGTGGACCCGTCCGTGCCCGATCCGTGCCTGTGCCCACATCCGACCCGACCCGTGGATCCCGGATCCACATTTCTAGCACGGGTCGGGTTGACCTCAAATCCCCCAAACCCGTCTAGACCCGTGCCCGACCCGTGGACCTGCCCGTGCCCAATGCGTGGGCTCGCCCTACCCGACCCATGGACCCGCCCTCCAGACGCGTGCTACCCGACTCGCCCGACCCGTGACAGCCCATTTGACCCATATTTCACCTTTTGTCAAATCAATTCAAAAAAATAAAAAATATATAAAAATATTGTGTAGAAATTATTTAAAAAAAAAATTCAAATTTACACCCCTATTAACCTATTTTACCTTTTGTCACCTTTATTTCACCTTTTGTCAAATCAAATTAAAATATATATATATATATATATATATATATATATTATAATAATATGCAGAGTTTTTTTAAAAAAAAATTCAAATTCTCATCCCCCCTCTATAAATACACCCCTACCATCTAACATTCTTCACAGATCAATTCTCATTCTCTCTTATTTCTCAAATTCTCAAATCAATTCTCAATTCTCTCAAAATTTTAATTTCTAAATTTATAAGTTATTAAGTTATAATACATTTAGATTTAATTAAATAATCTTAGATATTTAGTTAATTTACATTTATTCGGTTCGGTGTAAAAAAGAAATGAAATTTCGATATTCTTTCGTGCAACTTCTATATTATTCAAAGGTAGATAAGATTTAATGTAGATTTCTATGCTTCAATTTTTGCATTTCTTATTTTTAACTTATCTTTTATTTCTGCATTACTCTTTTCTTAATTTTTATTTTTTTATTACATGGCTTGAAGAAATTCTGCCTACTTGTTTAATTTTTTTTATATTGGCACTGGTCATTACCAAAGCTTTTTATTTTTTTATTACATGGCTGGAAGAAATTTCGCCTACTTGTTTAATTTTTTATATTGGCACTGATCATTATCAGAGCTTTTTATTTTTTTTATTATATGGCTGGAAGAAATTCCGCCAACTTGTTTAATGTTAGACATTTTTTGTTACGCCAACTATAATGTATCAATCACATTTGACTGTTGGAGCGCAGGTAAGCATGGTTTATGATATTTTTGTATTACAGCACATTATATTGATGAAAATTGGCTTTTGCAAAAACGAGTTCTATGTTTTCGTAACTTGGATTTTCCGCACACCACACATGTTATTTACCAATCCAGAATTAATGTTTTGCATGAATATAATTTAAAAAGGGATTTAGAAAACAAGATTTTTTCAATTTCTTTTGACAATGCTAGCAATAATATAAAATCTATTGATTATTTTATACGTGCATTAAACCCCATAATGGATGGGAGATTATTTCATAAAAAATGTGCATGTCATATTCTAAATCTTACCGTTAAAGATGGACTGAAAACTGAAGGTATAAAAGTGTTAATTTACAAATTCAAAGATGGACTACATCACATTTATTCAAATAATATTAGAAAACAAGAATTTCATGCATTATGTTCACGTTTGGGTTTGGGTAAGTTGATGGTTCCATGGGATGTTGATACCCATTGGAACTGGTGGAAGCGACATTCCGGTGCATATCCAGTGTTCGCAGCGATGACGCGCGATGTTTATGTAGTGCCTGTGTCAACCGTACTTGCTGAATCATGTTTCAGTTCAGCAGGTAGAATTTTGACCGACAAACGCGCCAGGTTGGGTGAAAAACGTTTCGAGCAACTTGTGTGTATGAAAGATTGGATTGATGCTGAAGAGCGGAATCAAGACGATCCCAGTCCTCATGGACTCACATCTCCTGTCACTCAAGAAAGTAGTAATATGCCAAGAACTCCTAACGTTGGCGATGATTATGACACTCTGCTGTATGCAGAAGACGATGGGTGGTATTTGAGCAATGATTTCATGCGTGCTTTATAGTATGTTTTTCATTTATTAATTTTGAAGCATTTTATTTTTGTCACATTTTTTGGAAGAATACTAACAAAAAAAAAGGTTAGAACTCCGCCTATCGGCCTATGTGACTACACGTAGCTGGTCCCATGTCCGGAATAAAGGAGGAGGGTAACTTTTAAAAATTTCAATTATTTGAAAATTACAAAATATTATTTCATAATTTTTTGACATTTTTCATATTTGTTTGCAATTGTTCAGATTATTTTGGAGTTTATAGTTTTTTTTCGAAATTATTTGAATATTATTCGATTTTAAAGATAATTATAAATAAAAATGACATAATTATAAAATATTTTACCAAAATAGTTCATACAATTATTTCATAATTTTTATACATTTTTCGGATTTTTTTAAAGTTGTATCATTTTCCCTAAATTATTTGAATATTATTCTATTTAAAGATAATTATAAATAAAAATTTCATAATTATAAAATATTTTATCAAAATAGTTCATACAATTATTTCATAATTTTGATACATTTTTTTTTCGGATTTTTTTAAAGTTGTATCATTTTTCCTAAATTATTTGAATATTATTCGATTTTAAAGATAATTATAAATAAAAAATTACATAATTATAAAATATTTTATCAAAATAGTTCATACAATTATTTCATAATTTTTACACATTTTTTCAGATTTTTTAGAATTTTTTCGGATTTTTTAAAGTTGTATCATTTTCCCAAAATTATTTGAATATTATTCGATTTTAAAGATAATTATAAATAAAAATGACATAATTATAAAATATTTATCAAATTAGTTCATACAATTATTTCATAATTTTTACACATTTTTCGGATATTTAGGAATTTTTTCGAATGTTTTTAAGTTTAAACATTTTCCCTACATTTTAAAAAAAATTGGACGGATACAACCTGACCCGCCCGAATTTATCACGGGTCGGATTTGAGGTTTTGAGTTCGAATCCGTACATATCCGCCCCGTTGAACCCGTGGACCCGCCGTACCCGTGAATCCGAACGGATCGGATTCACGAATATCCGATCCTCCCCGTTATTAAAACCCTAGTTCGAAACTTCGAATGACGCCTAAACTATTTAATTTGGTTCATTCTACCCCTTTTCTTACTCTTAAATGTTAAGTGGATGACTTCTTTCTAATCAAAATTTTATATTCATTGATTCATTCTTTCAAAACTTTTCCGAATACCATCCAAGTAGCCACAGAAACACAACCAAGCAATCACCATCCATTCCAACGAAACGATGATTGATAGTGCCAATTTTCTTTTTCTTTTTTAGTACTTAACTTTAGTCAAAACTATTTAATGGAAAACAGTTGCCATTACATTGCAGACAGTTGGATATTCACGCAACTGAAATTGAAACAATTATATTAATTGTGACCCGTACTTTTTTTTATGCTTTTTTATGCGAGCGGGCTGATAAGTAGATATCATATTTGATATTTATTATCGATATCGATGTTATTATACATATTATATTGTGTTATTACGTATATTATTTGAATTATTATGCATGCTATTTGAATTATTATACATATTATTTTATTAACATGCATAATAATTTTTTCAGTATAAAAATAACATGAAATAACATACATAATAACTCTAATAATATACATAGTAACTCAACTAAATATACATTATAATATGAATATCAAATATGATATCTACGTCACATTATCCCTTATATGCAAATATCCAATTCTTCTAGCCACGATGTCTATCTATAAAAGATATATCTCCTTCAATTATTAAAAGTTTTCGTAGTACTATTCCAATAAATTTAATAGAAAGTTCACGGTTATAACGATCAAGTTCACGGTTTAAAATCAAGCAATGAAGCAATAAATGTTTAAGCCAACAAGTAGAGTCATGTGGCAATGTGTGTCGCTTTCAATTACCACAATTCGCTTTCTTATGTTTTTACCAGTTAATTAAAATGGAACATTTAATTTTGTCACGTCGTCTTGATCAATCAAACAACTAAACTGGATACTACCGACTACTGAAGCAATCAAAATTACAAATTAATCACGTTGGTTATGATCAAATATTTCAGGAAACTTGGATGATATTTTAAATTAGGATCAGTTTTTTTTTTGAGAAAAAATAGAAATCAAGCCCTTATTTTGCTTCATTAATAAAATTAAATAAAATTTACAAAAAAAGGTTCAAAAAGAAAAATAAAATGAAGGCATCTCATTAGATACGAGACACCTACATAAATAAAAAACTTTAAACTATGAAAGAAAAAAATGGACACAAAAAATGAACCCTAAACAATGAACATCAACTTATTGCAAGATCCTTCACTCATCATCAATCTCTTGAAGAAGAGTGCTACATTGTTTGGCCGATTGAAAATTATTGCACATCTTTCTCTCCATAATACTAAACAAGTGATTGTTAATAATCCTCTTCTTTCTTGGGAACATGATGATTTTGAATAGATTGAATGCCATCTAGTTGTGAACAAATCAAGGGCAATTGTAATTGATATGTGTGTATCAGTTGCAAGAATAATGCCTTTGAAAATTCACACTCCTGAATAAATGTGACACTGAGTCACCTCCATTTCTGCACAAGAAACAAATTTCGACCAAATTTCATCCCCTCTTTTTGAGATTTTGAACTGTATCTTATCCTGAAACATTATCCAAATAAAAAATCGTATTCTGGAAGGAATTCGTAATGATCAAATTGATCTCAAATTTGATATTGACTATGGAGAGTTCTTGATGAATTTGTAAAACGACTTCGCAGTGAAAGTATTGTGATTCTCATTACTCTACTTAATGACATCTTGATGCTGATCAATTTGACTATCCAGAGAGAAAATGATTTGGTTAATTTGTAGGAGCTGTTGGGAAGCCATCAAAGAAAGATTTAGTGACTTGTACAATATTTCATCTCGAAATTTGTGCTGGGTCACCTCTCTTATTGAGCAATTATCATTGTTCAGAAATGAGTGTAACTCTTGAAACTTATGCTTTAAGACTCCTAATTTTCATTTTTGATGTCAAAAACTTATTTTTGAACCTGACCCAATCTGACAAGTTAGTCTGCTTTCAAAGATTTGTGCAAACGATCGCATTGATTTCCAAACTTCCAAGGATGATTCTTCTTCCAAGGCCGTTTATTTAGTAAGATTCCTCTATTGAGATCAACCCATAATCCTGATTTTTGACACACCCATTTCCACATCTATTTTGCAATTAGCGCTTCATTGAAGGCCTTGAGGTCAATAACATCCAGTCCTCCATTTTTCTTTGTCTTACACAGTTCCATTTGACCAAATGAATCTTTCTCTAATCTATCGCTGCTTCGTGCCAAAGAAACTGACATATGACTTTGTTAATTTTCTTAATTACCCTAACTAATTGTTTAAATATTGACATGTAATATATTGGAATGGTTGCTATAACAGAGTTAATAAGAACCACACTTCCCGCCGGTGATAAATGTGAAGCCTTCCACACTTTCTATTGAGATTGAATTTTCTCAATTAACGAAATGTAATCATTTTACTTAATTTCATGTCCTTCAATGGTAAACCTCTTGCTTTGAGAACTTCAATAATGAAGTCCCAACTAATTGTATCACTTGTTTTGTAGATGTCAGCCTTGAAATTAGATGTCCGAATTTTGTGAGTGTTTGCAGCTTGCACTGTTTTTTGGGCATACAGAAAAATTTATGTAATCTATTGACCCGATATGAAATTTGTTTGATTATGGTCTATCAATTCATGAATGACATTCTGAATCCTTGATGATAGAATTTTGAACATAATTCTTTGAATTGCATGAACAAAATTAGGATCATTTAGAAGTAATTATTTTGTATGGAGGAGCTATATAATTACTTTGATATAAAATACCTTTTAATCATCATATATTTTATTATTAATTATATTCCTTAGAATACATAATTCATATAAGATAATAAATGATGACTTTTCAAAAAAAAAAATGATCACTTTTCAAATTCAACACCTACTCCGGATAGAGACGCTAGATCACATGAAGGTATGGAAAACTAGAAAAAGCACACACACACTCTGACAGAAGAACAATTTGTTTCTTTAGAGAGGGTTGGATAGGGATAAGTCCCTGTCTGTGTTCTCCTTTCCTTCCAGCTTGTTTCCATGTGGAGAAAAGGCAATGGATAGAATTCAGGGAAGTGGATTGGTTAGGCTCAGGCTTTGATGGAAAATTAAATTAAATTGGATTGTTGCAAGTGTGAATGAAATAAATATGGGTAGTTGGTTAGTGGGTTTGTATTGTCTAGGTACTGGTACTGGTACTGGTACTGGTGCTGCCAGTAGCCAGTAGGATACATTGCATTTTCTATTTACTAACAGAGTAACAGTACAAGAAGAATGGTGTGTATTGGTCAATGTGGAGGACTGGTCAGTGCAGCTAAGCCTGTTTCCTTTGCTGTCTTACCTTATCTTATGCGAGTCAAAGTTTCATTAAAAAAATATAATAGGGTCCAAACCTCCAATTTCTTGGCATGAGGCGCCGCAAGAACCTAGCTCGTGAATTCGTGATCACTTCTTTTCAAAATTTTCTTTTTACGTCCTCAAATCTATTAAATGGTCTCTTGTATGTTTGTCTGGGATCTGGATTCGCTGTTGCGTTACACACGCTACACAATTTTGAATGATCTGAATCAACCGTTCAGATACAATCGACCATCAGCGATGAAAATCAAGAGAGATTTATTTTTTGAATACAAATCTTGATGAAATCGGACAGTTCACAACCCGTACAGGGCAGCTGTTGCGCAACACAGGATTCCGATTCGTTTGTCTGGGACAGCATGTGAATAAGGGGACCACAGAGAGGTTTAGAGCGGCTTTAAACGGACAATGCCATGACCCGCAAGGAGCTAAACCGACCCACCACAACCAAATATTTATACCATACGCAACGCTGTCTTGTTACTTGTTGATTGAATTGAACCCAAAATTCTTTTGACACATGAGGTGTGGGGCCTAGTAGATGCTTTGCCTTTCTTGGGTTCGGCTAATTGGGTCCCTGCTCCATGCTGGCACAGTGTATGTGGGTGTGTGTGGTTAAATTTTCATGTTTCAGCCTTTCAGGCATCTCAGTAGGCAACTATGCAAGTTTGAAATTTTGGTGTTAAATTTGTATGGTCACAAAATGGTGAAGATATTATTGCTGTTTCTATTTTGACAGTGTCTCTCTGTCTTTTCTGTCACTGGTTCAGTGCCAGTGTAGCTGTTTCTGATGGTGGTAGAAATTGGATAATGGAGTTGTTATGTCGACATTGCTATTTTGGGCTGTGTCTCAATGTTTCAAGTAGATAACTTAGACCATAAAAAGCAATATCTTAGAAACAAAATCATAAGCAACTATTAGCATTCCAATGCAATTGTTGTGAATCAATAGATGATGCAGCCCTTTTTCTTAAGACCTTGCTACACAAGGAGTAATGAGATGGGGAGGGAAGAAAATGACAAATTCTAAAATTTATTTTTTCACTCCATTTTCTTTCTTTTTTCCTCTCGAATACTTTTGTGAAGCACATGCGTTACAATTATTTTATATAAGAACTCTGATTAATTCCAACTAATTATGATTAATTTTTTATCCCAATTATTTTGCATCTCAAAAATTTTGATTTAGTTTTAAATTTTTTTTGAAAAATACTCTTACTAGATGTTTAATACTGCAGATGTTATATGTTTACTACTTTACTTCTTGCATCCTAAATATAAACTACTTGCATGCTTCGTTTCAAACAATCTCGATGTCAGATTTCACTTAGAATTTATAGAGAAAAGAACAAGAAAAGACAGTGCCTAGTGGGATGTGGTGGCCTGGTGGGATGTGGTGAGATGTGGATATGACTTATGAGGGAGCAACTCTCTGTTTGCATGTGAACTGATGAGCTTCAAAGTTTGCACGGAGAATCTACAAAACATGGAGTCCAAAGAAATTCCTGGTTAGTTGAATGAATAATTATTAGATTTTTATATCACATTTAAATTATTGATGGATAAAAGATACAATAATTAATATAGTCATCAACACTAATTTCTTTTATTTTTATTTTTCCAGAATGAAAACATCATAGAAAAACAAAATTTCTAAGAAACTTGTTAGGAAAATGTAATGAGCTAAATACATATTTGTCTCTTTTCTCCGTTTGTCAAGAAAAAATGATATAGGAATAATAAAAGTAGAAGAGTGATAGAAGAATATTAGTATTTTTCACTATTTTAAAAAGCGACACTTGTGGTATCTCCCAAAATCAGCATACCAACAGTTAACAGCTTTAATCAGCACAAAAAACAAACTATTTGCAAAATCTCGTTAGCTCACAGTTTCACACAATCAAACGAGATCTGACCCAGTGGATGATCTGTTCACTGAATTTTCTGAATTTCTGATTGATTGAAGTTTCCAATCGAAACACTTGCTAGTTGCTACAGTTCTGGTTTAAGAATTCATAAAAGATGCAACTTACATTAAAAGATTGCATGCATCTGCACTTCTGCAGCATCAAACAATCTCTCTGTCTCTGAGTCTCTGTTACTGTTATATCAATATCAATATATCATAAAACATTGAGCAGCCCTTCTTGAATCCAGTAAAGCCCAAGTCACAGCCCAATAAAAAATCCAATAACGCCCATTCTTGAATCAAAATAAAATTAGTCACAGCCCAATAACTGATTTTTGGGCCGAACTGAATTCAATGCATTTAGGCTTTTCCCGATTAAAAAAAGCAAAATCCAACCAGGACGTGGTATTTGGGTGAAGTTTTAGGATAAATCTATTTTGTCTCTTTCAATGTCTCTACTACTAGTCTACTAGTACATATGACAAATAGAAGTACATTTGTAGTATGTTTGAATGAGTCTTGTATATTTTAAAGATATCAAAGAGATAAAGTTCATATTGTACAACGTGACAAACAATTTAGGCCTCATGCGTGCAATTATATTCAAAAAATATATGCGACTTTTAAAGTAAAGACAATCTAAGTTCAAATAAGCTGGATATGAAACAATATTTTGCAAAGTGTACTTTTAAGTGTGCTTCAGTTACAAGAACCGTTGATTTTGCGCTAAAATTCATGCCATCATGACATTACACATATTATTTTTATTTATATTATTACTGTAGTATTAGTATTTTAATTTATCATTAATATTATTATAATTATTTGTATTTAAATCATCATTTTTGTCAATACGAGTCCATTATTATTATTATTATTATTATTATTATTATTATTATTATTATTATTATTAAATAAATAATTTCAAAACGTGAGGGCGTATTGGCGCAGTCGTAAAAATGAAGTTATGTGCCGACCAAGTTAACGAAACGCACTCCGACGCGACCTCCAAAATCCAAATCTCTCTTCCGATCACCATCAAGGCATCAATCGATCGCATCCACCTTTGCGCCTTTGCCTTTGAACTATTTGGATAGTGAATCTATTTGGATTCAAGGAGCGTTCTTCTCCATTCTCTATTTCTCCACCAAACCAAAACACAGCTATTCGGTTTGGAAAATCGCGAACAATCATTGGATCCTGAGCTGCCAATCGATTCTCCCACCAAAACGCTGCCATTCCGACGGTCAGTTTCTGTGGTTATTGTGTTATGTTGATTATGCTCATTGGTCATTGGTTTTTTCTGCTGGGATTGTTTGAGATTCCTGTGAGATTAGTTGAAATTGACAGACTGGTACATGTTATGGTATGACAGCATTGCACGAATAGCGGCATATGTTTCAAAATTGAGTATGATTAATGTTTTTTTTTGGGCCTTGGGTATTTCTTGATCCAGATGGTGGTCCATATTTTTTTTTTAATTTCAGATGTTATGTCTAGATTGTAAAAATACCAGCTGGTACAAGAAACCTGTGGTTCACATGTATACGGCTAACCTGAGAGTAAATATATTGAATATGAAAAAAAGGTTTCTGATAGGACCAGGAATGTCTCCATTTTCAGTACTTACTGTTACTGAATAATATCAGGATCCCAATTAAATGCCAGAATTGTTATCCTGTTACTTATCAATAGTCAGTCCAATTTGAGTATGTAACTGTTATTGAGCTTCTTATGGGTGCTGTGCCTGCCGTGTACCCCTCAGGGAAGACAAATTATGATGATCCAAATTGAAGCATTAAGACCATTATCATATAATTGTTTTGTTTACTGTCTTGCCCCTTCTGTGATTCACGACAAGTTCACATTTCCTCAGAACTAGATTTGGAACAGCTCTTCTGTTCATATAGACTTTTCTTTTAAACAAAAGATATGCATTTTGTTGCTTGTTTGTCACATATCCTGAACTCAGAATTGGAAGGATGTATTATTAACAATTAACTTTATTTTTATGATGTGACAACAGACATCAACTTTTGCTGAAATAAAATAAAATAAAGTAATACATTTATTTCTAGATAGATTAAATCAACTTTAGTCATTTTGATAATCATCATCACAAATCAAAGTGCTGGTAAAAATAAAGCTATTAACTTCTAAAATCACTATATGGACAACAAATCCTCTTTCAAGTTGCACCTTATCTATATCATACAGTATCCCCACTACTTCGATTTTTATTTTTATTTTTGTTAATTTGTCAAATAAGATTGTCTACATCGTACAGTATCTCTGCTACTTTAATATCAGTGGTCTCAGTTGTCAAATAAGCTTGTTGTGAATATATCCTATCCTAAGTCAGGACTGGAATAACCCTCTTTTGTGTTAGAACTTAGAAGCATCTTAAGATAGGAACATGAATGCATTCTGCTATGTTTTCTGTAATCTGGTTGTATTTTGCATACTTTAACAATAATTCTGAATAACTGTTAATTTTTACCTATATTGTGAGAAATAGGCACGGATGGTGCAAAGCAGGCAGAAGAGAGGGAAACAGACGGATAAAGAGAATGCTGAATCTCCCTCTAAAGACCCCAAATCCTCTTCCACTCAGGTACTGGCTTCATGCATGGCCGCATGGGCATGCAATGGAACTTGCTCCTAGACATACTGTTAAACATTTCAGGATTAATATCCGTGTTTTTGTTTAAGATGAATTGGAAGAAATAGTGGGCATGAAATATTAGTTCCTATTGACGGCAATTTTAGCTAAATTGAAGTAATTTTGGGCAGAAAATATTAGTTCCTTTTGGCCGCAATGCCATATTTGCTGTATTAAGTGGTAGTTGTATCATCTATGCATGCTATTTTGAATTCAACCCTTGTTTTCTGAACAATAGATGTGTTATCTCATATGCCCCTGGTAAAACATACATGTCCAAACTTCTGCTTAAAGATTCCAAATACTGTTTGCAGATTTTGTAGGATCAATCCATGTTTTCTTAACAACCGGCAGCACTTCATCTTATATTCTCCTGGTAAACATGTAATTGCCGAAGGTGTTGCTTAGAAGATTTTGGATACCGTTATCAGATTTGTGGAAATACTCGCCCCAAATAGGGGGTTATTGGATATTTCAAAATTTGGTTTTGTCAACAAGATATTATTAGAAAGATCACACTTTACTCTGAAAATTGATAAATATATCACAATTGTTGCACAAAAACAACTAATATCATGCATACTTGTCGGAATAGTATCATTTACATTCTTGTGTTGCTTTGCCTCAATTTCTCAAGTTCTTTTCTGTTTGAAATAACAAGGTGTAGCTCATACGCCCCCCCCTCCCCCATTTTCAAATTCTCAAGTTATTGATACTGTCTCTCTCTCTACACTATATAAGTGTGTGTTTTTAAGAGTTGTATGAGATGAGTTGAAAAAAGGGTATATTTTAAGAAAAATAAGGCTTGCGATTATTGTGGATGATATATAAAATAGAGGAGGGATCACTTACAATGGTTGTTTTGACAACCTTGACAATGGGCTTCCAAAAATATTCAAATAAAAATTGGAAGTAATTTTATAGATGTTTTGTTGCGCATATATATAGCCTAACAATCCGATTTCTTGATTTAAAATCCAATTTCATGATTTAAGTATTGTTTGATGATGCATCAAGGACCGTTAATTCTGGAAAATTGAAATTTCATGTCACTTGATATGGTGATACATACACAAATCTCATTAGATAAGTTTGTTTTTGAAGATTGTCAACATAAACAATTGTCAAGCGACCCCCCTTTATAAAGTATTTTGCAAACTTGCTGGCAAAAATGAGTTATCATAGTTTGGGGCTACGCACCGTTTGTTTAATATTGAGGATCTTCTGGGTGCATGTGTTAGTGTTCCCTTGTAGTACTGATAGATGTATGTTGTATCAATTCTAATATTGCATTTGAACAACTAAACTTCTTATTCTATCAGAGCCAATCAGCTGCTACCCCTGCCTTGCCTTATGCCGATTGGGCCTCATATCAGGTTCACAAACTTCAAACTTAGATCTTACAATCATTTGAACTGTCATTTCCATTATTCTTGGGAAAATACATGAGAAATTTTAAGCATATTTGAGGGGGAGATTGAGGCAAACTGCTTTTCCTTGAATAGTGTTGTTGGAACTCTGTTGTTTTGGTCCTTTTGGATGTTATATAGAGAGCTACTGTAATCGGTACCCAATTTTGGCTCGTTTGCATATGTGCAATATCTCTTGTTGTTCGAGACTAGGGCTCAACAGGGCTGTCTTCTTACAATGATACTAAGTCATATCTATTATGAGCCTTTCTTTTTCTTAAGCCTAAACTACAATCTGAAATTCCAGCTGAGCTTTTGTATGGTGCTCAGTCTTTTCAAGTTGTTATAAAATGATTTAATTGAACTAATATATCAAAAATGAGGGCAAATCAGTCAGATTTTATTATTTAGTTTTGGTTAGGTGCTGCAAACTATCCATAAAAATGCGGGTTGCTGACAAGGAGAGGGTGGGAAACTTGTTTGCAGAAACTCTATTATTGATGTATGTTTGACCTTTTGAAATGCACAATAGGCATATTACAATCCTACGGCTGGTACAAATGTGGCTGCACCTGGCTTTCCTCCTCAGGTAGCATCCAGCCCTCAAGGGCACCCTCCTTATATGTGGGGTCCGCAGGTATTATTGATTGATACTTGAACCGTTTTGTTAAATTGTGCACGGTTTCTTGTTACTTCTAGTTCTAATTGTATTTGCTTTATCAGATGGCTCCTTATGGGACGCCGTATGTCATGTATCCACATGGAGTATACCCATATTCATCTGTTCAGCCGGTATTCTATATATTTATTTATTATTTACATTTAAGTTTGTAGGAATAGTTCTACGTGTACCAGTGGAAATGATAATTCTCATGTAAATTTGGCGGAATGAGAAATATTATGCAAACTATTAACCACGGAATATTTTCTATGCATTTCTTCTGAACTCAGTCTGCAAGTTAGGTGCACTGCTTCTCTTTCCTGATCTTTTTTGTAGAACTAGATAGAGAAGTTAGACTGATTTTGGTAATTGGGAGAAAATTAGGGAGTTAATGTGATATATACTGTTGCCATGAGAGTTTTTTCTCAATTTGCATGTGGGCATTTGATATCCTGTTGTTTTATTGGAACTTGAAAATTTCCAATCTTTTGAACATTCTCTTGTTTAACTTCATTACCTGCATATTGCATTACAAAAAGCAATTTCATATTTTCATTCATGCAACTCTAGAATGTCAGGATTGACATTTCCTATAATTAATACAACAACAACAATGCCTTTAGTCCCAAACAAGTTGGGATAGGCTAGAAATGGAACCCAATCTAAGTGATGGATTTCCTGTAATTAATACAGGGCCAAATATAACTTTACGAAAAAGGGAAATGTTTATAGAAAAATGAGAAAAATGTTCTATCTAGCCCTGCTTTTACTTTAAATGGTTTCAAAAAGGCCCCTTTTTGGTTATCTCCATACGAATGAGAGTGAAACTGACATAATTCGGAAATTTAGAAGAAACTAGGAGAGGGGTGATGTCTTTCGAGGCTTCCATGTTTTAGAGTAGCAAACAAAATACTTATTGTCTTGGTTGTGTATTTGTGAAATTAGTTATTGTCTTGTAGGACTTAATAAATGTACTTTTGTTGCAAACTCACTTTTTTCGCCTTTTTTATATCAGGGCTCTGTGCAGTATAGTCCTTATCCCACACAATCTGCAAACTGCACTATGGAATTTTCAGTGAGCAGCTTTTAACTTTTCACCATGTTGTGTGTGCATGTGTGAGGGAGGGAGGGTTCTCATTTTATTTTTTTGTAAATGCAAATAATGCAATGTGTCTTTCGTTTTTGCAGGAAAAGTCAAATAAAAGTAAATCTGAGAAAAAGTTGAAAGGAAAGAAGAAGTCAGAATCCTCTTCCAATGGCACCTCTTCACAAAGGTACCTATGTTTATATCATGGCAATATGGCATGCTCAGCCAGTAAACACATGGAGTAATTTGTTGATTTCTGGTACTTTTTCAGCCCTGTTGGGGTTTAGTATTGTATGTATAACATAATGAGATAATAAGAAGTAAACATTAAGTTTCTGAAAACGAATAAGATAATTGAAGGAGTAGCTTGCCTTGTTTATCTTTTATTATTATCCTACATTTGCTTTGTGCAATACACCTTTTTATTTTTGTACTCTTTGGGTCAATGTCATATGTGTTTATGTTTTTCTCAAAAAAAAATAAAATAAAGGGTGTAATCTATGTTTGTGCTCTGAAGCATATACTTCTTTGTTTTTCTAATTGCTTGTTACAATAGTGATGGGAGCGAAAGTGATGATTCTTCAGAAGGAAGCAGCTCAAGTACCAAGAAGGTATTTACTTCTATTTTTTATTTTTGGACATTTCTTAACATGGTGAGTTAACATAAAGAATTTTATGAGTTTAAGTATAGCAGTCTGCCAAAAAGTTGTATATACCAATTATTGCACTAGAGTACCTGTGTTAAAAAGCCATATATTTCCAAGTATTGCACTAAAGCACCTGCGTTGCCCTTATTTTTAACAATGTCATAAATAATTGGATCCATATTTTGTTTGTTCTTATTTCAAATATTACACATAAACATGAACCATGAAATTGTTTAATTTCTAAATTTAATTTGTTACTATTTCATAGTTAGTGATATTGTTTGAGCAGAAGAAATGACAAGTTTTTGAAGGCTAACTGCTAGATCCTTTTTCAATTTTATGATTCATGAATTTGGCAAATCTAACTGAAGTTATGGTTTAAAGCTAACTCAAAGAATTCATCCTTTGCAGGATATGAGCTCAGGGAAAGGTATGTTTCAATCATATGCAAGCTTACACAAACACGTAGCATATTCCTATGAAAATAAACGAGAAAGTAAGTGTTATGTGGTTCCCTGTTTTTGAACCGCTAAGATTTAAGATTTACTGTTTTCATCATTGAAGTTGTTTGGTTTGAAAATGAATAAATGAACATCGTCACTTTAGCACAGTTATTGAGATTTAGTTTGAAAAATACAATATATTTGCCATGATATAGAATCAACAAATTACAAAAATGCCTGTAAATTTTTGTAAGTTTCTTTCTCAAAACCAAATTAAACATTGGTGTTGATGCTAAATGTCCTTATGAACTACTGACATAATTTCTATGAAAGGATCGACGTCAGGAAACAAAAATGAAGTGCTGAAGAGATTTATTTTGAACGGAGGACAAAACTAACTCCGCCTATGTTTTTTACATAGCCGGTCCCAAGCCCAAAAATGAGGAGGGTTGTGATAGGTTTGGCTAGCCAACGTAAAAATTCAGCCAATTTTATGGAAATAAAACCCAATATGGATTTCATTTCTAGCCTACCCCAACTTGTTTGGGCCAAATTTGTACTAGAAGACAACTGGAAAAGAGTTTTACTGGAAGGATTATTAGTAATAGAATCAAATGACTCTCCTGCAAAGAGTCATGTAAATCATGCAAAATAAGAAATATCCTCCATACCCTACAACATAATTGAGTAATGATCTGTATAACTTGCACCTATGTGTGACAATCGCTCAAGCACCTCCTCACGATGCATTTTCTAGTTCTGCAAGGAAAGAAATATATTCTAAAGAAACAATGATTACTTTAATTTTAAGAATTAAGAGCGATATATTGGATTATTAGTTTTGCAGGGAAAAAAATCCTGCTATAGAAAAAAGGATCACTATTATTTCAAGAATTAGAGGGGCATATTAGATTTATTTCTGGTTCTGCGAGGACATTCATGCAGAACTTCGAGGGTAATGATGAAATTGTAGCTAATATGATGGTTTCTGGCACTATAAATAACACAATGTCTTTTTCCTTGACCGACACCCTACCGCAGAGACGAGTCAGAAAGGGAGTGAAAGTGGCGGAGGCAGAGGCAGAGGCAGAGGCAGAGGCAGGAAGAAATCAAACAGCTCTACCCGGACATCAGCACCTCAGCAACAGCAACCAATGGTGGTGAGTCCAGCAATTCCGCCATACTGGGCCATCCCCCCTGCTGGATATGCTGCTTCTGCAGCTGCTAATGGCACATCAGCTGACTACTGGGCAGTTGCTGCTATGGCTGCCACTCCTACCACTCCTATAACCATGACAGTGAAGGCCCCTGCTCCTCGACGCAGCTTGGTCCAGGCAGATCCCAACACCCAGGTAGTACTAGTTGTAGAAACCATCTCCTTATCATTGTATGTGTTGGTCTGCTTCCACGTTGGAGCAGTTTAGTTGTCAGAGCTGGTATATTCTGGTTGCTGACTCTAGTTACTATAATATTGGATTTCCCATAGTTTTTTTCATGCTTAAGGTCATGGCAAGCTGATCTGGCATTGTTTTAGTTGCATATTTAATCAGCTTTGAAGGATTATATAAAGTTATAAACTAGTTTGAATATGTCTGAAAACTTGTTACGAGGAGTTAATATCTTAATATTTGATGTATGGTTTTCTTTAACAATAAAAAGGATGAAAGAGAACTCAAGAGGCAAAGAAGAAAACAGTTGAATCGTGAATCAGCACGCCGATCCCGCTTGAAAAAGCAGGTATAACATGACAATACTTATTTGTTCCTCAGCAAACATCTTTTCTGATGTGATTTCTGGAGTCTCTCAGGACTATTTACATCAGACAATTACAGACAATGTTAATAACCACCACCAAAAAGTTCCAATGTCATGTACTTAATAAAAAAAAGATACTAAAATTGGTTTGAAAAAGAATATTCAGAGAAAATATAAGATCAATAATGGCCTCTGGTCTGGTAATTTGTAATATCATTTCGGTGGCAAGGCTGAGTGGGAGCTAGTAGCCAAGTGTGCAGCTGACCTGAAGCAGGAGAATGAATCACTGAAACAGGAGTTGAAACAGCTACAAGAGGAATGTGATAAGTTGAACTTTGAAAATGCCTCCCTCAAGGTACTAAAAATTTCCAATTTTACCCTGGGTGCTTCCTGTTCATGTAGAGAGATATTTTGTACAGTAGTTTTGTATCCTTGGCAATTTACACCCTCACATTTATGGCCGACAAACTAACTACCTTTTGTGTAATTTGCAAGTAGATATTTATATAGCACATGTTAGGTCAAGCAAAAGAAAGAAATATTTAATTTCTTTTTTTTGGCTTCTTCGGCGCAACCCAATCATCATAACTGGTTCGCAAATATTTAGAGTTCTTTTTGTTTTCCCCTGTTTAATTTGAATTTAGGAACATAAGATTCGATCAGTAGAGGTTAAATTGTCAAAATTTAAATGGATAAATGTTTCATCTGGTTAATCTGATATTTTAAACTTCCAATGCTATTTCCAAATGCAGCAAGAATATTAGGTATTGTATTCTCATCTGTTTGCTGCAAACACCACAAAACATCAGCTTTGAATTGCAAAAAGCTTATGTGAACTGGAAAAAATAGGTTTTAATTTTTAAAATGGCATATAATATAGCAACTCATCAGCTTTTGTTGCCCCTGAAAGTGATAATTCTTGAAATTTCATGTACTCAAAACAAAATGTTAAACTTTTATGTATGCAGGAGAAAATTAATGAATGTAAGCCAACAGTATAGAGCTCTAGCTAGTGAAGTGGTAAGTTTTGTTTATTACTTGTAAAGATCTTTTGCATCCTGTGTTTTATGGTTGTAATCTTGGCCAGTAGGTAGCTGCACAATTGCTGTTCACAACAGTATCTGACTGTATGTATGAGTCGCCGAATTAGTTCAGCCCTGGTTAACAAATATCCAAAAAACAAATGGGCTAAAAGTACGCTCCAAATGGTACAGTAGTACAGATACCATTCTAATTGAGTCTCCCCTGTACTAGATTAGTTGTTTTTTCAATTCCAGCAATTAATTTAGATTATGATTATCTCCTTCCCTTTGTAAGCTCTTTATCATGATAATGTATTCTATGTTATTTAATGTATAGATTCTCTGAGTGGAAAGAGATGAAACATAGGTATTGTTTTTTTAGAGACTGGATAACCTGATTAATTGCGGCTGCTAATGGACTTCTAATCAAGGGAGCTAGTGAAATTTTAGAACAAATGCTTCGACATTTTTCATATATCAATCTGTATATTTGTTTTCTATTTACCCATTAACTCTTTTAGGCATCTGTTTGAAGTATTAATGATAGTTTTAGTTAAAAGGAATTAGGTTTTCTTTTGAAGAGTGTGGCTTGATAATGCAGTAGCATCTTGTGTTACCACGAATAAAATATTGATTATGTTTGTATATTAGCGACTTGAAAAGTTTGTTTCATGCAAAAGTGTAAAGTCTCTCTCATAATTAAGATAGTGTCACTTTATCTCATGACTGCAAGTAGAATAAGCCCTTTTAACAGACCATGAGGTTAATACAGCAAATTTCTTTTATTGAGAAAGGCATCATAATGCATTTACAATAGAGGTTTCGTGTATGATCTGATTTGCTGTAGGCTTGTTTCGAACATATCACAGGTATTGTTTGGATTTTTTACTATTATACTATTTATGCCTTGAACTTTCAGTTCTGTAATTCTTATTCTTCCTGACTTCCTGTGACTAAACTCATGCTGTGTGGGTTGGTTTGGCTAATTAAAATATGACGTTAATAATTTGCAAATTAATGATTGTTTCTTGGCCACGTAAGTTTCTTGAGGTCTATATTAAGATACTTAAGAGTTGATGTGTTTCTTTTATTAATAAGGCCATAAGGGAGTTAAGCCTCACAATTTTAAATATATTTAAGAAATCATATTTGAATAAGTAAATGCTGATATCATTTTTCATTAAGCTTTCACTGGTATTTTTCTTACACATTGCTTGAGCTGTCAAGTTCTATCTAGTGTAGTAGTAAGGCACGAAATTTTCGTGAGGTTTGGAGTTTATGTTTCGGCATGAACTACTTTTAGGAGGGAAGAGAGTTCAAGTTTATTTTCTGATTTGTTCATATTGTAAGTTTACGAGCAATGAATTAAAAAAAACACATTGCTTGAGCTGTCATTGGATCGGATGTACTTGTGATTTAAATGTGAACTCATCATGCTTTTACAAGAATCACATGTGGATCTACATTTTAAAAACATGATGTCAAATGTGGATTATGTTGAGATTTTTACTTAAAATTTTGAAAATAAGAGGATAAATCATTAAGTGAAAGTATTTTATATTATAAAAGATACAATAGGAATAGTAACATTAATTAAATTAATTTATATTAAAATTTGCCTAATTATTGACCTGCATGATCTATATTTTTTTAGAAGTATACCAAAATTCACAAAACATAATTATCTGCATTTCCAACTGATACAATTTGGAATTTTGATGCGTAGAAAATTTCATAAAAATAAAATTGTTCTCCAACTGATATGATTTTAAATAAATTCTCCAAACGACACATTTAGCATTAACATATTGCATGATTTCATAAAATTAAACATTTTATGCATATTTCTTTACGAGAATATGATAAAATTTCACAGCATGACATAAACTATACAAACTGACATTGATATTCTTAAATTCATGCTTACAATTTTATGTATTTCATATTGGATATCTTATATGACAAATTTCATTTTTGTATGTTGAATGCCTTTTCCATAAAACAACATCAAGTAATACATTGACTAAAATATTCATATGATGAATTTTTACATTCATATTATGTTCATATTATCATAAATAAGTACCAGTGTTCGTGCATACTGCTCATATAGCATTATCTTAAAATGTTTCAAAATGTCAAAATTTGAATACAATTAAATTCAATTCCAAATCAAAATTTAGATTCAAATCGTTAAGAAACCCCAAACCAAATCCCGGATAAAGCCTATTTCCCTGGTCAAGCATATATATACCAATATCAAATCAAAACTCTAATCAAACATACCGGAACCCCAAATTCTGGATTAAAATATACTGCAGTGTTTTTAATAGTCATTATTTAGCACAAACATAGAAAGAAAAAGAAGAATATATGTTCTATTCGTTTGTGACAGCAAACATTTTTATGGTTTCCAGACATGCATTTGACGTGAAGTAGGAAACAACTTTCTTTCTGTGATACGTTACATAATTTAATAAAAAAATTGTTAAATTTCTGATTATTGAAATGAAAGCCGTTGAAGAAAGAACTAAACAACCAGGCATGGTTGAAATTGTTTTACAGCATAAACTTTATGCTAATAAATCAGCTAAATAGACAGAACGATTAATACAAACCAAACACACAAGTAAAAGGAAAAAAAAAGTTGTAAATTTGAGCATATAGGATATGATCCCCTTCTAAATTGTAATCAACATGTCATGTCATCTCTAAGCTTCAAACCCGATTTCTTCTAGTGGCCAAGAACAACAAAGTCTGTGCTGAACTCTGGCAAATCATTGACGCCCATTTCAGTAGGGGGTGTTGGTGTGTCAGGACTGGGGACAGATTTCACATTTGCATAACCTTCCTCCTCTTGGTTCTCTGCTGCAAGAGGGTCGCGCTGGCGGCACGTCCTGTCGTTCGTGTTACACTTCGTTTTAGGAGCAGGAGGTGCATCAGAAATAACATATGCTGGCTTCAGTAGTAGAACTGCAGCAAGGATTGTGAGGATGAACAATGCGCGCAAAGATGCCATGTTTTGTTTGGTTATGAAATGCTTAGTGTTGAGGTTGGAGGCTAAAGAGGGTGTTATATATATAGAGTTCGGTACTTTTAGGTAATGAAAATATTTTGTGGTTCGGAATTAAGAGATCAGTTGTTTACTTTCAATTTGAATTACCCATTTATAGCAGAAAAAAAAAGGTTGTTACAGAGCATCAACAAATGAAAACCGCAGATCAAAATGAAAGAAGGAATGTTTTTGTCTCCATTCTGTGTGAAGAATTGAGACGTCCCTTTACACATCAATCTGTTATTGGTCTTCTTTGAGCAGCAAACATTCTGTTATATATTACGATTTACGCAAGTTGTGTAATTGACCAGTCCAATGGCCCTATATATTTCTTCCAATTTATGATGCAAATATGCATGGTATTACCATCTTGCTAATTGAAGTTATGTTCTTCCATGTCATTTTCTTTAATTATCAGGGTAATTGATACATTGATTGACCTTAGAACTAGCATGATAGTGCATGTTATTTATGCCGGTAATGTATTTATGCATGCCGTAAAACATTTCTATACATACAGAGAGAGTGCTTCATGTCGCCAAAAAGAGACATGATAATTGTCAGAATAGTTGGGAAAGAGTTCTCGAATCTAACTTCGAAGGGAAGGAAGGTCTCTCGACTACAACATGTTGTAGAAGTCATTCTTAACGTTTTTAATATTATGACTAATTTTTTAAAATGTTGTGAGAAAAACAGATAAAATTCTTGCATTATCTTAAGGATAAAGCTCACAGAATACTTTTCGAGACCAAAAGAATAATCATTTCAAATTAACATATTCGGGTAGTCGCCCTTTATATTGCTAGCTAAGAAATCTTGTTCTACTAATCTTTTTACATGTTTTGAGAAATATAGGGAAATTCTCAGAAAGAAAAAAAAAGAAGAAAGAAACTAAACTATATGAGGTGAGACAAACAAACTCAATCATACGGGGTGAGACCTAAACAAACAAACTCGATGACACGCAGGGCAGAGACACTGAAATTTTTTCTTTAACAAACAGAGGATTTAAATTTGAATAAAATAAGTTAAATTTAATAAGCATAGGGTCTAATTGTAAATTAAATAAGTTAAAGAATTCAGCTGAATATTTTGTTGGACCCATCTAATCTAATGGAAACATGTTCAGTGACTAAAATAAGTCAAAATGAAAATATATGGACCCATCTAATATAAAATCCTAGCTACGTCACTGATGACACATGGTGAAACTCGAACAAAGAAACTCAACTAATCGGGATAAAACTCGATTATAAGATACAATGTTCTTGAACCAAAGAATTGCTCAAAAAGACAAAAATAAAAATGCTTTGAAACCAAGTAAGGTTAGAGAACAACTCTTTAAGAAAACTCACGAGATGGAACCTGAACTAAAGAAACTCACAGGATGAAACTTGAGCCACGTCTAATATAATTGCTTCCGAATCAAGTAAGGTTCAAAGGCAATTTACTAAGAAAACTCACGGGGTGAGACCCGAACTAAAAAAACTCATGGGATGAGACTTGAATCATGCCTAATTAAACGTTCATAGGCAAAATAAAGTTTTCTAACAAATACGTCTTTAAGGGTGACGACCCGAATAAGACAACGTAGTAGTTCTAGCACTTGAGATGAAGTTCTCGAACGAACAAGTATACACTCACAACTCCGCAATTCACAAGAGATGTGAAGTTCGCTAAGCACCCGCACACTACTTTGCAACGCTCACGAGATAACAATATTGGTTCTCGCAGGTGAATAGTTAAGGAACCATCAATACACAAGCATAAATGTCAATTACAACAAAAATAACCTAAAAATTTCGAAGTAAATCGAAAGCCAAAAAGCTCCTGAGTAGGACGAAATGCCGGAATAAACCCAACTTGTTCAAGAACCAAACGAAAAAACACTTTCCAAACAAGGGATGATACGAAGACAAGCTCTGAGTTGTTCTAAGCAGACACCTCCCGACTATAGAATGCTTTTTTAGGGGGACATTATTAGAATTAGGGTTGGGGCTTAAAGTGCAAGACTAAGGTCAAATTACTAGGCGGAAGCATTTTCAATCAACAATTTCAATCTAAAAGCTTTTAGACCTTAATCACCTAGCCAAGATTAAAGCAATCAATTTCTACAAGTAATAGAGCAAATCACAAATCAACAAAGAGCAAAGTAATAGAGAGAGAGAGAGAGTGAAGAGAACACGCTATGTAACGTGGTTTGGCTCATCAATCAATTAGGCCTACGTCCACAGGTCTCCCAGAACAAAATCTTCCTTCTAGGCCGATTTCACTATAAAATGAGTGTTATTTACAAAGTGCGGAGCCGATATTTGACTTCTTCTAAACAAGCAAGTCAATTTTCTTCTCCTAGACCAATGTATAGGGCAACACCACACTACACGGTAAAAGATCCGATTGACAACACAACCAAGGACAATGATGCACCACTTGACAACACAAATGTGGTGCACCAAAGACTAATATCTAGTTAAGGGTTTGTTCTCGGATTGATAATAAGACGATAGATGCTATCCTAATGCTCTATAGGTTAGGTAGCTGGAGAAGAATTGAATTAGGCTCTTTGTTGTGCTCAATTTGATGCTTGGAAGCTTATGGGGGTGTTTGATATCCTGTTGGTTCGTTTCTGCATCATTTATATAGGTTGGGCACTTCTTGGGATCTTGAAACCTCTAATTTTGACTGTAGCATTACAGCAACTCCATAACGCATGGTGGAACGCGTTATAACGCCTTGTGCCTTTTTCAGAAATGCCCTCCTTCTCTTGTGCAGTTGTCATGTGGGCTAAATCCTGCAGGAACCCGTTATAATGCTTGGGTAACTCGTTATAACGGGTTGATAGGCGTTGTGACGCCTTGGCCAAGCGTTACAGTAACGATGTGGTCGAGAAAATCCTGCTGTTGCTGCCTCTCTCTCCTCCTGACCTATTATGACGGGTTGCTGACCCGTTGTGACGGGTTTTGGAGCGTTATGGTAACGTTGTGCTTTATTTGGCACTGTGAAGCCTTCTTTTGATGTCTTGAGCATGTCTTGACTTGTCTAGGGCGTGTTTGAGCGTTGTTTGACATCAATATGTACATATTTTAACATGCATCTTCACCAAAACTCATGTGCATGGTTAGCACTTATTTGTTTTGCAAATTGTCAAACAAGAGATGAGTTTAATCCAACAAACTCCCTCTTTTAGCAATTTGCAAAACTATTTGAGATGTGCATATCAAGTGATGCACATCAACATTTCTCCCCATTTTTGCAAATAATGACAAAATGTTCAAACAATCAAGCTCCTCCTGAATTTAGCACATATATATTCATATAAGTCAAGTTATTATATTACTCCTCCTTAATGAAATAAAATTTTCAAATATTGCACAATTCATTAAGTTCAAATAAGATTTTCCAATTGAGAATAGAGAAAAAGAAAGAGTAAATAATCAAGAGACATATATCAAGAACAATATAGCAAGAAGATAATTTTAACTCAATATATTGATAAAAATAGCTAAAGAGAACCATGATAACATTGACAATAGAACAATGCATACAAGATATGATAATCAAAATACATAAATCTGCAATGACATGAACTAGTAATGGCATGAACTAAAACATGATTTTAATGAAGCATAGCAAAAAAAATATTATATTTATATATCCTAATTCTTGTCTTATTTTCTATTTTCTTCTTCAACTTCACTCGTCTTGAATGGTTGAGAATTCCAAGGTGTTAGAATCATGGGATTAGCTTCATCCTTGTCATCAAGCATTGCTATCACAAACATGTGATGTATTTGTTGAGAGAGATGTTGAATACCTTTCATGCTTGTTGGCAAAAGATTGGGATCAATTTCAGAACTTTCTCCTTGATTATGTTTAACTTCAGCTATGATAACCTCTGACTCCTTTTTGATCATTGATTTGTTGGTTTCGGATGAGTTTGGTGAAGCCATTTGAAGAATAGTAGTGAATATTCCTTAAGATGTAGCTTAGAGTTTGAGAGAAGAAGCTTTGTTATTTGTAGGCTTTTGTTGAGTAGGAATTTTTCAGAATCTTGATAGAAGAAATAAGAGATTTGATTTGAATTGTAAGAGATAAAGTTTATTTAGGAGAAAATTGGTTTATATAGCCTCCAGATCTCAACCGTTATAGGAACTCGTTATAACGGGGCCCTCATCCGTTACAACGATTTTCCAGCCATTGTAACGGGTCCCTTCCCTTCTATGTAACACCTGCAGCATTTATACCTCTAACAGGTAGTTTTAATTGCTTCAACGGCTAGTTCTTAGTCTTCTAACCCCTTATAACGAGTTCTCAACCGTTATAACGGGTTCCTAACCCATTGCAACGCCTCTGGTAACGCTAGGTATAATTTTGCTATTTATTCAATTTTAATTTGCCCCAAATTTGTTCTTTAACATTTACAAGGTTCAGTTCAGCTGTCATATGATGCTCATGCTTATGCAAATACTCAGATAAGATTATGACTTGAATATAAATATCAATTGAAGTTCACAAAACATATAATTCAATCAAAACGATATATTAAATTATACATTTTGCTCTGTTTGGCACTATGAAGCCTTTCCTTGATGTCTTGAGCATGTTATTTAAACGATGACCCAATAATATGAAAGGTCATTTTAACAATGACCCAATAATATGATCTACTAAGGCTCGACAAGCATAAGAAGGACAAAAAAGACTATGTGCTACTTTTCGAATAACTTCTCGAAAGGCAGAAGGGAGTCGAACACCCGAACGATCAAGCAGCTTCTCGGATATGCAAACAAGACACGTCGTTTGAAACTACCCAAATAAGAATGGCTGTCGGCCTTATGAAGCGGTTACAAACAGTTATGCCACGCTCCTTCCACATACACGACGATAAAATAATTATTTAGCATATACAGATAGATCTTCACTAAAATAACCACCATATGAAGAATTATTTCAAAAACTACAAGCCTGAACCTTATATAAACGCTGGTAGAACACAGAAAGGCCTCTCAGGAGATCGGATATCTGAGCACAACTCATCTTTTCTCTCATACTATCACAAAGGAAAGACACCAAAATATCTCATTTCTCAACCTAATAAAATAAGTCGGATGAAACGGATTAAACAAATCGGACAGTTACTAATTTTGTTGTACAACCTTGAAAATGAGGAAGTAAGAGGCAAGCAACTCAGTGCAATTCAACGCCGAGTAATAGCGAGGAAATAATTTGCGCATGGGCCCCGGTCCCAGGCCCAAGTTGTATGTACAAAACATTGTTCTTTTCATTAGCATATCTATCTATTATTTATTTGGATTTTCTAGTGGAGAACTTTTTCAATGAAACATGATTCATTAATTCGACATTGTTGCAATGCTTGGACCTACATTTGATTTACGTGTAGGCCACACCACATGTGACATGGCCCATGGGCTCATTCTAGTCTGGGTTTTCTGTGGGACAGTTTTTGTGATCTTTGGTGCTCTGCTCCATGTGACGATGTTGCTGTCATTTGAATACTTCACTTGAAGGCTTGAAGCAGAAGCAGAAGCAGAAGCAGTTCAACAAGCATCTTGCTGAATGCTGATGCACCCCCAGGACTATTTCAAGATAATTTATCTACCGAGGTTTCAAGCGCATATTTCCCATAAAGAGACCGTGTAAAATAGTCAAAAGCGCGGCGTACCGGCCCAACCTACGCCACCTCCTCCAGTCGGAAGGCAGAGAGAAAGAAAGAAAGAAAGAAGAGAGAAGAGAAACAGAGGGAGTCAACAGAGAGAAAGAAGAGAGAAGAATAACAAAGCGCATATTAGTTTGGTTTGGTTTGTTTGTTTTAAACCCTATAAACCATGTTTTCTGAATCGGATCCTCC
This sequence comes from Eleocharis quinqueflora, assembly GCA_964058865.1. Lineage (NCBI taxonomy): Eukaryota > Viridiplantae > Streptophyta > Magnoliopsida > Poales > Cyperaceae > Eleocharis > Eleocharis quinqueflora. Next base: position 69,931 of record CAXKVX010001574.1, read on the forward strand.
GAAACCCGAACCCTCCCGATCGGATCCTCCCAAGACCTCCGGCGTCGCCACGTCATCATCTCCGGCGGCCCCACAGGAGCTCACTCTCAGCTACCTCTGTGAGAAGGACAGTAATAATGCCCCTAACCCCGACCTCTTGTTTCCTCGAAATAACAACAAGGGTAAAGAGATCGCGCCGGCGGCACCGGAGTCACCGCCTCGAGAGCACGATTTTCTCCAGTTGGGACCTGTCGGAGGGAACAAACACCGAGAGGCTGGAGGTGTCCAGTTGTCCAAGCCCGAGGAGAAGAAACCCAAGTTAGATTCCTTGAACTTGTCCCTTTCACTCAATTCGGGTGAACAGGCTGGTCTTGGCAACGCCGTGGCTCATGGTGCACAGTCTAAACGGACATACAGTGTAAATACCCGTACCAATACCATTAATTCTGATGATTTCAACCAGTCTTTGTCTTACTCCTACTCGGTTCCCTTTTCACACAATCCCAGTTGTTCTCTGACCCGAAATTCAACTGACAATTTTGATTTTTCGAGGGAAAATGAGCAAATTTGGCATGCCGGTGAGGGCACTAATGGGTCGGTGCACAGCAAGTTCAAACCGATTGGGGATAGCATAGCATTTGCGAATCCGGGAGCCAGTAACACCACGTTCCTCAGGGGACATGTCAGTACTGGGGGTAATGTTAACACTAATGGGACAGAAAATAGTATATCATTCTTTCCTTCAGAGCTACCTGCTCGTCCCCACCCGACTAGTGGTCCTGGACCAACTCCTGCTAGGGTTAACGGGATGACAGCAAGCTCTGATAGTGGGCGATGCTTGATGCCTGCCCGACCCGAGAAGGTCCTGAGGGAGATTGTCTCAGAATCTGTGCCGTCAGTGGCCGGAAAACTACAAGAACTTCCAATCGAGTCCCTGGAGACATTAAGAGAGTCATGCCGTGCTCTGGTAACTGTGCAGGAGAGGAAAGATGAGTTTGCTAGCCTCCAGAGGAAGCTGGAGAGACGATCTGACCTAACCCTAGAAACCCTAACCAAGTGTCACAAGACCCAGCTTGAGATCCTTGTTGCAATAAAGACGGGGTTGGCTAGTTTTGTATATGGGAAATGCAGGGTCCCCCCCAATGAACTAGCTGAGATGTTTCTCCTGATGAGATGCCGCAATTTGACTTGCAAAGGGTTGTTGCCAGTTGATGATTGCGAGTGCAAAATATGCATATCTAAAAAGGGTTTCTGTAGTGCTTGCATGTGCCCTGTTTGCCTGAAATTTGACTGTGCAAATAACACATGCAGTTGGGTTGGGTGCGATGTGTGTTCACACTGGTGCCATGCATCGTGTGCACTGGGAAGGAACCTGATTAGACCTGGGCCTACACTGAAGGGGCCAGTTGGAACCACTGAGATGCAGTTCCAGTGCCTTGGCTGTGGACACGCATCAGAGATGTTTGGCTTCGTCAAGGAGGTTTTTAACTGTTGTGCCAAGCTGTGGAACCAAGATGTTCTGTTGAAGGAGTTGGATTGTGTTAGAAAGATTTTTGCTAGTAGTGAAGATTTTGAAGGGAAAGGCCTACATGCAAAGGCTGAGGAAGTTCTAGGGCTGCTCAGTAAAAAGATGATCTCGCCTGAGGATGCATGCAATAACATGCTAGAGTTCTTCAAATGTGAGTGTTGTTTCTTCTTAATGGTTGATCGTTGAGGTTCTTATTATTTTTGCTTCTGTTGTTAGTAACTGCAGAGCATACCTTCCTTTAGAAGAATTATTTCATGTGAAGTATTTGGATTCTTAACCAATTTCCTGTATGCTGAATTTTTTGCTTATTTGGTAGTTCTAAGGAATTTCATTTCATATGGTTTTGGCACGATGTGGTGCCAAACTAATAAAGTCACTGTAGCTTATGAATCCCTCCGCAATTGTATGATGTTCTTCACTGCACCAAGGTTGTACAATGCTGTTCTTCAGGAACACATCAAATGCTGAACTGTGCTCCTAAACTTTGACATCTCAGATTATTTATCCTTAACCTTTTTCTATCACTTAACAATTGTAGATGGAGTTACTGAGTTCTCAGTGACAGGGAACAAATCAAAGTCAACCCCAATATTAGCCCAAGCAAGTGCTGAAATGGCCGTCACAGCTCTCCCGTCCACACCAGTTATACCACCCAAAGCAGGCTTCAATTTTAAGCCGTCGGCTTCTATTCTTGATATCAATCCTAAACCTAGCCCGAAATCAAGTCCACTTGGAATGGATACCCGTTTTGCAGCAGCGGTGGTGTCAAACAGTGCCAAGGAGGAGGAAGTAAAGAGCCTCGAGACGATTGTAAAGTGCAAGGAGGCGGAGGCAAAACTGTTCCAGCGGCTGGCAGATGATGCGATACGTGAGGTGGAGAATTACCATCAGATCGTGCGGGCCCGGTCTGAGAAGCTTGAGGAGGAGTACGGTGCTGCCCTTGCCCGCCTCTGCCTCCAGGTTATCATTTACCTGAGTCCTGACATTTTTGTAATTCACTTATTTGGGAATTCCTGGAAGAGCAGGTGCCTTACCAAGAAATATTTCAGAAAAAAAGCAACACCTTTCAGAAACAAATTTAGTAGTGTGATCAATTGACAAAAGATTTGACCAGTAGATTTTTTTTTTTGTTAAATTGCAACATGAAATAAATCAGTGATGGGAACTTGTTTTTAACTATATTCATGGTAGGCAATGGTAAACAATCACCTTTGACTTCTTAGTAAATTGAACCTAGCTCAATAAAATTTGCCAATGATTGGGTTTAAATATTAGCTGCACGAGTAAAGATAACTAGACCATTGAGTATCTATTTGCGGGACTTGACCAGTTGAGTAATTGTGCATTGGACCTTAAATTAAGTAAACAGGTGGGGCTTAACTGGATATATTTGTTTAAATTATGGATTTTGATTACAAAAAAGTTAGTAGGGAGCCTAAGAGAAGAACTTTGTCAAAGCATTGGTGATGATTTCTGGTATGTACTGAAAGTTATATCCTGGGTTGTGTCAGGAGGCGGAAGAGAGGCGTAGAAAGAAGATAGAGGAGCTAAAGATGCTAGAGAACTCACAACTGGACTACCAAAAGATGAAGATGCGAATGCAGGCTGAGATTGCTAGCTTGCTTGAAAGAATGGAGGCCACCAAGAAAATGTGGGTATAGGAGCTCTCTCTCTCTCTCTCTCTATCTCTATCTCTCTCTCTCGTGTGTTTGTTTAGGATCACTGTTTTATTCTGCGTCATGTCTTCCTAGAGAACTCTTTGCGGTCTAATTAATGTTGTGTAATTTGCGAGACATGTTATATATACACACTGAATCCTTAATTTTAGGCTGGAGGTTACTAACTCAAAGGATGTTTTAGGCATCTCATGTGATTTTCTGTTATTTATCAGCTCTATGTAAGTTTGAAATGTAATGTGATGTGTTCAGAGAGAACCTATGGAATCAATCCATGTAATTTGTTTTAGTTTTGAAGTTCCAGTAGCATTTTGAATTTGTATTGGGGTGTGTCTGGCTTAAGAACTTTGCCTTCTATGTTTCATGTTCTCTTGGAATTTTGTTGTGATGCAAAGTAGACAGTGGGCATTTGGGTGGTTTTTTAAATGCTTGGATGGAACTTTGCGGGGTTTTTTTTCGAAATTTTTGTGTCGTGTAGAAATAAGGTGTCGTTTGGAGTTTTGGTGATATCTAGAGGCATTTTGATCGGCGAATTTGATGATAGAAGTAATGGATAGCTGATGGAAAAGACTAGGAGAATGTATGATGGCGGAATTGAGTTTGATGATATAAGTGGATTATGGCTGATGGAAAGAGATTAGGATAATGAAGATGATTCTTGATGTACCAGCGACCAGCGTTGATGCAACTTGTGACAGGAGGTTTCACATGTGTCATAGTGTCATTTAAACCAATATCTAATGGTTTTTGCATATCTAATTTTATAACTAATCCTCGATGGTTTACTTATCTGTTGTGTGAATCTTTATTTATATGGATTGGCCTGTCTAATCTAGGTGATCAACAGTCAATGTGATATATGGAAATGTATACATCGAGTAAGAGCTATGGTTTTCCGGGAACGGAGATGTATATATCGAGTAAAAAGCTATGGTGTTCCGGGAGACTTGGTGCTCTTAATTTCGATTAATATTGCATCAATTTCAATTGAACAAATCCCGGTACACAAGTTCTATCAGAAAAATACTATTTTTTTGTATAACAATATTATTTCGGTACTACCAAGAGAGAGAAAGTTGCTGCTCATTCTAGGACATCAATTGCAGCTAGCCAGCTACCAAGAGGAAGAAAGTTGCTGCTCCTGGTTATCGGTATATTTAACTTCCTTCTTCATTCCATTTGATGTTGAACCCACTCCCCATCTGTTGTAGCATTGATTATCTGGAATCACATCAGCTCCCGTACTTGCTCTGCCATAAAACTGTGGCACGCCATCTGGGCATTCATCCAGAATTTTGCATGAATCTTGAAAAACAACCTAAAAGCTACATAGAGTGTGTATGTTTGATCTGAATCAAATGGATGAGATTGTTTGTGTGCCAAAGAATCCTTGTCGTCACTCCAATGGCAGCATACACGTACTTCATTTTTTTTTTTTTTCCTTTTGAACATTTGAGAAAAACTCCACCTATGTTTTATGTAACAGTTCCATGTCAAGAAAGGAGGAGAGTTGTGATAAGCTTGACAAATCAACGACAGCCATCTTATGAATGAAATCCAAAATAATTTTATTTCTAATCTACCCCCAACTTTTTTGGGAACAAAAATTCAGCCAACTTGTTGTAATATTATTTCCGTACTGATTTCATACAAGAGGGATGAAAGTACCCCCAAAGAATAAGGTAGGCAAAAAAGTAAATAAAAAAAATATAATAGAAGCAAAGAAAAGCATTAACACGGAAATGCACGCCAAGTTTGATACTTCTAATCAAAAGCTACTTAAAAATGCAATATATCATCTATCGACTTCAGCTTATAAAACTGCACAATCCATCAAATCTAATTGTCCTTTAGGCGCTTCTCAGCCTCCTCTAATTCTTTAATCACCTTGTGATATTTGCAGATGCGGACCATGCACCTACATGTAAAACACAAGCTATATTAACTGTTCTTCGAGCATAATTTTTGAAACATTCAGCAATTCAAATTCTTTCTTTCAAGAAATAAGCACCCCCACAGTGTGGAGCCAGTAATACCAACACTTGTAAAGATACCCGATCCCCAGACCCAAACACAAAAGTAGTCACAAAAAAGGACAAATAATCATGAGATCAGAAGAAAAGAAAATCTAACGAGCATGTACCAAGCACACAGTGGTGTATCTGTGCCAATTTGCTATTGGTTAATATTTAATAATAATTTCACAATCGAAAAAGAGTGTATTAACAAAATGGTCCTGCATGACTTTTGGTTAAGAGAAGATTTGGCTGTTATAAATAAACATACCAATAAAGGAGGCAAGCCGAGAGACAGAGCAGTCCATTTCTTTGAGCTTTGAACATCTACAAATAGACATCCAAACATGAAACAAGAGTTAATTAAATAAATATAAGCAAGAAGAACTAAAAAGTACATTTCTGTTCATTGCTCGCAACAAAACACTACTAAAAGGTTTAAAATATTGTACATTTCCTAGGAATATGGACTATATTCCTCGATTTAATATCTTCACCACAACCACAACCACAACAACAACAACACCTTTATTCCCAAATAAATTGAAATATGTTAGAAATGAAATCCAATCTGAAACGAAAAATCAATATAGATAATAATAATATAATAAATAGTAAAATAAATAGAAATATAGAAATAATAATAATAATATACTATTCTAACAACCATAAGTTTAAATTACCACTCTACGTCGTTAATCCTAGACTAAAGTCGTATAACTATAACACTACTAAAATTTAGTTTGTCACGATTTGGTACATGGATCGCTGACTTTCATGCACTCCTATCTGACGCCAACTCTTTGGAGACATTTCATGCATTTTAAGTTCATTTTTACAGCTCCATCTCATGTCAATTTTGGTCGACTCCTACCTCTTCTTGTGTTTTTGACGCATCTTAAAACTCCACTACGTACTGAATAAGAAGGCCTCCGCTGAATATGTCCATACCATTTCAAACGATGTTAAACAAATTTCTCTTCAATCGGTGCAACCCTACCTTGTCACGTATATCATCATTTCTAATGCAGCCCCTTCTTCTATACCCACATATCCACCATAACATACGCATCGTTGGCACACTCATCTTTTGTATGTGTTGCTCTTTAGTAATCCAACATTATGCTCCATACAACATTACGGGTCTGATCGCGATCCTATAGAACTTACCTTTCAACCTCTATGGGACCTTATCGCATAGGATGTCAGATGTTTGTCACCATTTTATCCAACCCGCTCTTATTATATGGCTAACATCTTCATCAGTCTCGCCATCATTCTATAGCATCGATCCCAAGTATCGAAAGGTGTTTCTTCTAGGCACCACTTGTCCATCCAAACTGACATCTCCATCTTCTGACCGAATGTCACTGAACTCGCACTTCATATACTCGATCTTAGTCCTACTAAGTCTAAAACCTTTTGATTCTAAAATCTTCCTCCACAACTCTAATTTTCTACCCACCTCTATCTTATTTTCGTCAATTAGGACCACATCGTCCTAAAAGAGGATGCACCAAGAATATCACCTTGTATATCTTTCGTGATCTCATCGATCACTAAGGCAAAAATGTAAGGGCTCAAGGCTAACCCTTGATGTAACCTATCTTAATAGGTAAGTCATCAGTCTTGCCGTCATATATTCTGACACTAGTCACAACGTTATTATACACATCCTTATGAGGTTAACGTACTTTGTTGGAACTTTCTTCTTTTTAAGTGCCCACCACATGACCTTTATCAGTACTTTATCAAACGCTCTCTCCAAGTCGATGAATATCATATGTAAATCCTTCTGCTGCTCTCTATATCTCTCCATCAGTTGTCTTGTCAAAAAATCACCTTCATAGTCGATCATCCGAGCATAAAACCAAATTGGTTTTTCGTAACGCTTGTCATCTTTCTTAAACGATGCTCAATCACTCTCCCAAAACTTCATTGTATGACTCATAAGCTTGATTCCTGTGTAATTATTACAACTTTTAATATCTCCTTTATTTTTGAAGATATGTACTAATATACTTCTCATCCACTTGTCCAACATTTTGTTTGACCAGAAGTTGTTGAACAGCTTAGTTAGTCATACTACTATGTCTTCAAGACATCTCCATACCTCGATTAGGGCTGCTAATGAACATGACGATTCATGGACAAAATAGGCTGAAAACTATTGAATATTTATGGAATAGATTATTTCTCGATTTTGGTTGAAGTTCAGTCTAAGTCTAATTGGTAAAACAGAACTGGACAAATTGTGAACAAATTGTGGACTAATTGCGAGCTCAACATGGAATTAAATGCAAACATGTTCAAACATCTCAATAGATTAATCAAGTTCTAACTCTCTTTTTCGCAGAAAGAGAACTAAGTTATTCGCATAGAGAAATACGAACCTAAACCCAAGTTATTAAATACAGTGCTGAAAGAGCTTCCATTTAAAGTAGACTGTGCATTATAGTGTCCAGAACCAATTTCGCATGGCTAGCTTATGAACAATTAATGGACATTATTCGGTTATAAGATGAACTGGACGTGGACGGTATATAATAGATAATTATGAGCTTGATTTGGTCATGAATTTCAACTCTTCATCCAAGGGCTGAAAGAGCTGGACATGAACTGAAACTCATCCATTAACAGTCTTAACCTCGATCAGGATTTTATCAGGACCTAAAGCCTTACCTACTTTCATTCCTTTTATAGCCGCATTCACCGTCGTCTCTTGAATTCTTCGAACGAATTGCCTGTTGATGTCGTCAAAAGAGTCATCGAGCTCAACCATAGTGTTTTCATTATCTCCATTGAACAACTCGTTGAAGTATTCTCTCTATATGTTCCTAATCTCGTCGTCTTTCACCAAAAGTCTATTTGTTTCATCCTTGATGCATTTGACATGACTGAGATCTCTCGTCTTTCTCTCGCGGAGTTTTACAATCTTATAGACGTCATTTTCGCCTTCCTTCGTACCTAACTTATGATATAGATCCTCATAAGCTCAATCTCTTGCTTCACTCACAGCTTTCTTTGTATTCTTCTTTGCTGTTTTATAATTTTGTACATTGTCTTGACTCTTGTCATGATGCAAACACTTGTAGCAATTCTTCTTCTCCTTGATAGCTTTTTGCACGTTCTCGATCCACCATCAAATGTCTTTAGGTTTTCATGTCTATTTCCCTCAATCACTCCAAATGCTTCATTAGCTACATTTCAAATGTGAGTTGTCATCTTCTTCCACATGTTATTAGCGTCGTAATCGTCTTCGTTAAAGATTCCTTCTTCGATCATCTTGTCCATAAAGAATTGTTGGGCATCTCCTTTGAGTTTCCACCATCTCTTCCTCGATATTTTGACGCCTTTGTCCTGTCGAGCACGTATTCGAAAGCGAAAATCCGAAACCACAAGCTTGTATTGTTGGACGACACACTCTCGGGTATAAACTTGCAATCTAGGCAAGCTCGTTTGTCCTCTCTCCTAGTAAGAACAAAATCGATCTAGCTCGAGTGTTGACCACTGCTGAAGGTAACTAAATAAGATTCTCTTCCTAAAGGTATTAGCTATCATGAGATCATATGCTACAACAAAGTTCAAGATATTCTCCTTCTTAAGTCCTATCAGCATATCGAAATCCTCTGTGCACTCTTTCAAACCTCCTAGTTGTACCAACATGACCGTTGAAGTCTCCTCCTATAAAAAGCTTCTCGTCGCTAGATACACCTCTAAGCATCTTTTCTAGATTTTTCCAAAATTGTTTCTTGACGTTCTCGCACAAACCTTTTGTGGGACACACGCACTAACGACGTTTAATACCAATTCGACAACGACCAACTTGACTAGGATAAGCCGATCTCCTAACGTCGGCAACTCTGTTCTTGAGGCTCTGATCAATTAAAACGCCTACTCCATTTCTGCTTCGTTTTGTTCCTGCATACCATAGCTTGAAACCAATATTTTCCACCTCATTCGCCTTCTGACCCGTCCATTTAGTCTCTTGAATCCATATGATATTTACACGTCTCCTAATCACAATATCAATCAACTCTCGTAGCTTACCCGTTAAGGATTCTACATTCTAACTAACAAATTATATTATCCTCGACTAGTTTCCTTACCCATCGCACTCGTCGAGTAAAGTGCGAAGACCATTGCTCATTTGTCACTACACTCGAGTGCCGATGTAGTGCGTCACTAAGGGAGTGACAACCCAGCCCTTGCACATTTAACACCATACCCGACTTCCGATATAGCGCGTCGCTAATAGGTTTTATGCTTTTAGCTGGAATTTTATTAAAAATGGGAGCATATGGATTTATGCTCCAAAGAAAGTCTATTGGGTTCCATTTCCATGAGAGGCTAAATTTTATTTACGTTGGCTCGACAAGCCTGTCACAACCCTCCTTTTTTGTAATTTTACGTTGGCTCGACAAACCTATCACAACCCTCCTTCTTTTTCGAGCTTGGGACTGGCTATGTTAAAATAAACTTCTTATCTCCACTGATTCATAAAGACGAGGGGATAAAGGGTAAACTTTTATGTTTTCATTTTTCTAAAGAAATATGGGACAAGAAACCTAGTGTCTCTTATCTTTTGTTCCGTATATTAATCGTTTAGTACAGTGGGCAATATACAGTATCAGTTTACTTAGATAAGATACACTAGATATACCTCTTGTTCCATATGAATGAAACAAAGGGTAGCTATGATGCTTACTTTTTTATTTAATAAAAAAAATCAGCGTAGTTGTGAATCAGCGTAGTTGTGCGGTGACTCACTACATGCCTATCTAGCAGTACAATGAACTTTGTCAAGCAAATATATACAGAAAACAACAGAAAAACAAATTATACAGAATAATCAGGAACACATACTGCTTTCTCATAGCGAGTTCGTTCCTCTGAGGTGCATATCTCTGAGGAGCATGTTATCCGGTGCTCATACTTCCAATACAGATCTAATAATAAACAAAGCATCATAAGGTCACAACAGAGAAGGAAAGAGGTATCAATTACAGTATGTATTAGCTTTCGATCATAATAATTCCCCATAATAAATGAAATTTTTGGAGTCTACTACTCAACAGAGAAGGAAAGAGGAAGAGAAAGAGGAAGGAAAGGAGAGAGTAGTCCTAACCAAGGAGCTGGAAGCCAGCGAAGAAGACAACTCCAGCAGCGGGCTGAAGAATGAGCGAGGTGAGAGAGAGGATCCGAGATTTGATGAGGCGAGGCCAGGGGGAGGTAAGGAGCAGCGAGAGCACCGCCTCCGCCGCCACTACCCAGGTCAGTATCACCCATTGCAACGCCATCGATCAATGGGAGAGGGGGAGGTGGCAAGCAATTACTACAGGTCGAAGACTTTTAATTCCTTTGTTTCTTGGTTGCGAAGAGATGGAGATGCGACTGGAGTCTGGAGAAAGGATTAGGAGCACGGTGCAAGTGCAAATGAGGTTTAAAATTAGGTTTGGGCCATTTCGCATATTTGCGTGATTGGATCATAATTTAGCCCGCTACAAGAGAAGGCCTCATAAGGTAAACACTAAACCAATCAGTCCAATCTAATGAAAACATAACATTACGGGCCTTACTAATTCACGAAAGAAGAAAAGGGAAATAAACTCCTCGCAAATTGATATTGGTATGAACTCATGTCAAATTAGATTTCGATGCTACATCAATATCTATAGAAGTATATTATAATTATATATTTTTTATTTAATATATATATTATTTTATGTGTAAAAACATATTGAATCATTTCAATTTTATTTTAATAGTCATTAAGAGCTAACAAAATCGACGGTCTAAATTAGTCGATTTAATATTTTTTTTTATGTCTATTGAAATGACGTTAAAACTTTTCTATTTTTATAGACATATAATTAAGATGGTTTAAATACATTTATCGATTTGTATTTAAAAATCTGGACTCGAAAAGCACGACGAACATCGATAGACATGAACATTAAATCTCTTCTCGTGAAATTAGCTGGAGGTAAAAAAATTAGTGAAATCATTTTCGGAATTAAAGAACCTTTCGAATTTAGTTGGAGGTTTCAAACTTGCTAGAGGCTAGGGATAGAGGGTTGAAGGGAGGGAAATTAGCTGATTAGCTGTAGAGAAGGTCGAAGGCATAGTTCAAGTCCTCAAGAACGTCTCACTAAGAAAATCACGCAACACGATTGAAGTGATTCGTAGGGATGTAATGGATGGAAGGGAAAGGAAAGAAATATACTATTTTTACTTGCTTTCGAATTTAATTTTATCAAAATAAATGATAGTGAATCGTAATGAATGAAAATTATAATCTTTTAATTTGAGACGTAAACGAATTAATTATCCCACCATTCTTTTCTATTTTCATTCATTTATATTTATTTTAGTTAAAAATCTAAAGCACAACCTTAGACTCCACAACAACAAAAAACTGACGCCTCAACCAAGCAACTTAGGTCACGAACATAATATTTCAATAAATCTAATGTAATTCGGACAATAAATAATAATAATACTGATAACTGTGAGTGCATCGGGGAACGACAACCACCGGCACAAGAGACACGCTCATCCAGGCTGTTTTGTGGAGCGTCTGGAAGACACGGAACAAACGCATCTTTGAAGGAACCACGCCATATACAAGTTACCTGAGGTCACAAATACACTATGACTTCTCCTTCTGGATGGGACTGGGACAGATACAGGGTGATATACCATAGGTCTAGGAAAATCGCAATATCTCTATAACACTATCCAAGCTGATTTTGATTTTGCTTTTGCTTTTCATTATCATTTTCATTCTAATTTTTGTACCATAACCTTTTAATAATAAAATCAAGAGATAGGCTAAACCTAATCTCCTTCAAAAAAAAAAAAAACTGTGAGTGCATCACCTTTCACTGAGAGATTAAAGGAGCTCCAGGTGCTCCTTATATTTTACATGTACCATATTATAACAAGAATCACTCAAAGTGAATCTGTTTTCCATATGCATGATAATTTTTCAGTATAAGTTTCATTTTCAATTTCTTTGTCTTGTCATTCGAACAAGATATGAGTGAATTATTTTTTTTCCACCTGCACTAGTTGAAAGTTGAAATTGAATGCGGTCCTAGAAAAATGAATTTTATTTTTTACTGAGAATTTCGAAAAGCTCGATATATTTTATGATAAATTAATAACATTTAGTCTTTTACTATAAAAGTAACATTGAGTCTTTTCTACTTTTGAAACAATTGGCATTCGTGTCTCCATTTTCAACTTTGATCGTAAATAAATAAACTTGTGCAAAAAGTGAACCTGATTATCAAAATTTTAAAATAAATTTGATTGTTTTAATAATGTTTAAGAATTATTTTAGTGATTCTTGTCTTTTTGATTTTTAAAATAAATTCATTATTTATAAATTTATAATATACATGAACCCAGATGAATCAATCAAATTCTATAGGACTCGGCTGTCTTCTTTGTTTTAGACCCCAACTTCAATCAAATTATCAATCAATCAATCAATCATCACAAAGAAATATGAGTACATAGTATGGATACGGGACACCCAAAGCGTATGGACTTATTAATTGACTTTGAATAGTCACAGTGCAAGTCAATTCTATTCTATTGACTGGCGCCGTGGCGCGCACAGTTTTTCTTTTTGAAACACTTGACAGTGTCAGTTGCTGTCATGGTGCATTTTTTTCTTCTATTATACCCAATTATTTGTCTCAGTTCCACAACTAGAAGTCTGGCACTTCAGAATCAGAAGAGAACAAGCGACCATTGACAATGTCTCCTTCCTCTCTTCTCCTCTCTCCCTTCCTACTTCTTTCTCTTCTTTTCTTATCTCTGCTCTTGCCGGCGGAGTCTGCTGCCTCCTTCTCTGCCTCTGACTTCCCGTGGGGTCCGTCCAACGACACAAAACTCGTCTCGAAAAACGGCACCTTCACCGCCGGCTTTCGAAATACCGCCCCGAAAGCTGATTCCTATTTCTTTGGAATTTGGGTAACTGAATCCACAGACCAATTTGTTGTTTGGTCAATTTTCCGTGATACTCCGTTTGCTTCCACCACTCAATTCTCTATCTCTAAAGGAAGCTTATCCCTCATTAACAGCTCCTCCAACAAAACGCTATGGACTATCCCTGGCAATCTAAGTTCCTTGCGGCTTATCTTGAATGATACTGGAGAACTTCAATTCAGCAGTTGGAGTAGCTTTAGCATCCCCAACGACACCATTCTTCCAAACCAGCCGATACCCAAAACCGTTATTACTCTGCAAAAGGGTCAGTTTCGGTTTGAGAATGCATCAGTGTTGCTTTCTGGAGTGAGCGACTTTTATTATAACCATAGTCAACTTGTGAACTTGACATCCGATGGTCAATTGATCGCTTCTGATAACACCAAGCAGGTTGCAGCTGATCTTGGAAGGACAGATGTATTGAGGAGGCTGACTCTTGATCCAAATGGTATTTCAAATAGTATCTTTTTTTTTTTATGGCAATACTGTATTCAATTTGAAAAAAAAAAATATGACTTCTTTACTAGTTATCATGTAATTTTGTAGGATAAATTATTTGGTGCTACCATGAATAATCTCATTTGATATGTTAGTGGTACCTGTGAGTACTTGTATTGGTTATTAGTATTAAACCTTTGTTTATTTGGGCTTTTGTTCTTCTAAGTTTAATCATCTGGTTTATCAGAGAGATCTGGGTTCCACTGAGAGAGTTAGGATTAGTTGATTATATGGTAACTAATTTTGTATATTTCTTCTGATATGCTAATGAGTAATTGACCCCAGTACTGCTTGTCATATATAGAATATAGTAAAGGTCTCTGACCCAGTTGACATGATCATTTTCTTCTATTTTTCCGTTTCTTTACCAAACAGCATGTAGCTGACATTTGCTAATAACTAACAGGCAATCTGGTACTCTACAGCTTGAACTCCACCAGTGGATACTGGCGTGTTGTGTGGCAAGCTGTGCAAGAGCTATGCACCATCAGTGGCATTTGTGGCACCAATGCCATTTGCGTACCTGTTGGATATAATGATACCCAGTGTGTTTGTCCTCCTGGATACAAGAATAACACTGGTACTGGTACTAGTTGTTCCCTAAAAACGAAATATTCCAGCTCGTCAAGCAAATTCCTTCAGCTAGATTTTGTGAAGTTTGGCAATAACAATTTAACCCAGAAAATTGTAACACAAACTCTCAACTTTGCTAACTGCAAGTCCCAATGCTTGCAAAACTCTACTTGTGTAGCCTTCAGCTACAAGTTCACAGGCACCCGCGAATGCTCCCACCTTTCTGGTCCATTGTACGATGGATACTGGTCGCCAGCTACTGAAACCGCCACATACATCCGTGTGTCAGATTCAGAAACTGATACCAGTAATTTCACTGGAATGACAGAAATGATTGAAACAGTTTGTCCAGTACGTCTATCCTTACCAGTACCACCCAACCAGACCAAGAAAACTGCACGTAATATTGCCATAATTACCATACTATTCTCAGTTGAGTTGTTAGCCGGGGTCCTATCCTTTTGGGCATTCTTGAAGAAATATTCGAAGTACAGGGACATGGCAAGGACTTTTGGGTTGGAGTATTTGCCGGCAGGTGGGCCCAGGAGGTTTAGTTATGCGGAGCTCAAAGCAGCAACAAGTGACTTTTCAAATATAGTTGGGAAGGGTGGATATGGTGTGGTTTACAAGGGGCAACTCCCTGATGGACGGGCCATAGCTGTTAAACGGCTTAGGAATATTGCCGGCGGTGAAGCTGAATTTTGGGCAGAGGTATGTTTTACTTCTAGGGTACTACTGTACTACCGATACAAGTGTTCTTCCATTCTTTTTATAATATGGTACATGTCTTAGTATACAAATGAAAGAATGATAAAAGAAACAAAATTAATAATTGTTAGTCCACATGAGATTGCTGCAATGATGTTTATAGTTGATAATCAACTAAGAGAATATTTGTGGCTTTATCTTATTATTATGTGTTCATCATATCGTCCTTAGTAACATGCTCAACAATTTATATTCTGTTCCCACTTATTTACAAACATTTTTAATCATTTATAGGTAACAATAATTGCGAGGATGCACCACCTGAACCTGGTACGCATGTGGGGCTTCTGTGCTGATAAAGAGCAACGTATGCTCGTCTATGAGTATGTCTCCAATGGTTCCCTTGACAAGTTCATCTTTCCAGCACACACCAACCTAAATGAGAACATAGATAAAGACGAAGATGATACTAACGCCACCATCCTCCAGCCCCCCAGGCCCCTTCTAGATTGGAACACACGGTACCGTATTGCGCTTGGAGTAGCCCGAGCAATTGCATATTTACATGAAGAGTGCCTCGAGTGGGTGCTCCATTGTGACATAAAACCAGAGAACATTCTTCTTGAAGATGACTTTTGCCCCAAGGTTTCGGATTTCGGGTTGTCAAAGTTGACCAACAAGAAGGATAAGGTGACCATGTCAAGGATACGTGGGACCAGGGGCTACATGGCCCCCGAGTGGGTCATACATCGTGAACCAATCACGGCTAAGGCAGACGTTTATTCCTTTGGAATGGTTCTTCTTGAGATTGTCTCGGGACGGAGAAATTATGAATTTCAAAGGGAGTTGAGTGAGAGTGAGGATTGGTAAGTAGTCAACCAGAGATTCTATTCTTTTTTTTAGTTTTCTGGTACATTGAATATAGACTGGTAAAGGGCATATAATATAGTATCTGGCCTGATCCTGTCAACTGTAATTTGATACATAATTGGTAATTAAGTTATTAACTTATTATACATGGACCAATTGAGACATGACTGAATTGAGTATGATTAAACCCACAATTGAAGTATTTGTACCATTATACGTACCTCGCTACATCTTTACTGTACCAACCTGGATAAGTAAGCACCTCCTGTATCTCATACAAATATTCTACATTCATTCTCTAGGTACTTTCCAAAGTGGGCATATGATAAAATATACATAGAGAAGAAAATGGATGACATCATCGATCCTAGAATAATTGATGGGGCAAATGATGAGGCAGTGGAGAGAATGGTGAAGACGGCTATATGGTGCGTTCAGGATCGGGCCGAAGCACGGCCTTCAATGGGGAAGGTGGCAAAAATGCTTGAAGGAACTGTTGAAATTATGGAGCCTCCCAAGCCGGCCATCTTCTGCATGCCTGATGAGTAATGATGGTTGTAAATTGTAATTATTTGTTTCCAGAGATATTATTTGCATGTACCGTACGTTATATTGAGGGAGTAATTGTAAGATATTAGATAGATGTGAATGGGATCCCCATGGGGTTAGGTTAAGTGAGTGTGGGTCTTTTAATTTTGGGTTTAATACTTGGAACAAAATAAATCTCTTGATCAAGTGTATAATCTATTTGCCGGATGAATAAAATGTAGTTGATCATATATATATTAATTCAATATATCCTTTTTTTTTTTGAAGTGGGATCATATATGTAATATATATGTTATAGGAATGGCATCGTTTAATGTTATCGTACGTTTCAGATTTGCTACTTGCTTCTCCAACTTGACTATTTGACAGCAACTCATAATGCAAATTGTACATGGCGATGATATCTGGAGTCAAATTCAGGCTGCCGGACAAATTTGGGCAATAAAGAAACAAAATTAAGTGATTGGCCCCATAATGCAAATTGTACATGATGATTAGGTGATGATACCTGGAGTCAAATGCAGGCAGCCGGTCAAATTTGGGCACTAAAGAAAAAAACGGACAAATGGACAATTTAAGTGATTGGTTTTTGACTTTTTGTATACCGCATACAGCACGCTGAAATGTTACTATATGAAAACAGTAGAGCATCTGGTTTACAAAACAGACCATTTCAAACCTCCAAAATATATATTGGGGATAAATTTGGTGCTAACTCTACCCAAACAAGTTGCCTAAAATTTATTTATCAAAATTTTATGAGATAATATTCAGCAAAACATTTATACAAGTAGTTTTTTTTTTTTTTTTTGAAGTGTGATCTATACAAGTAGTTATAAACAAGAAAAATAAAACAACGAATATTAGGACAGACTGTGCATCCTTGTTCAAAAGAATAATTTTCACACCAAGTTAGTCCATTTCGAGAAGTGTATACTTATTTATTCTTTTGAAACAAATGGAAAGTATCCACAATTTCATTTTCTTATAAAAAAAGAAGCATACAAAACTCAACCAACTAAAATCAGCATCACATACTCACTACTGCTATCTATAATCTGTTGGGATTTCATGTGTAAGTTCAAGAGGACGAAAATTAAAATTTTTTGCCTCTATTTAACTCAATACACAAATGATCTTATTTATATAACAATTGCAAGCAAGATTATACTATGACATTTCATCGAACACCTCTTGTGCATCAACAAAACAGAAAATAAAACATTTATTTCTTGCACAAGAGTGGATAAAAGATTATACCTAAAGAGATTGTCAAATCTCTTCGTAGAGAGGAGTCGATTCCTCTTCTAGGTCTCTTGGAAACCGTCGTCTTCCTTCTTCGGTCATGAAAGCACCCTTGTCTCTTGGTTCACCTTGAACCTAAACAACAACCTAAAGCATCCTTAGATAGATGAATGTAGAGGTTA
This sequence comes from Eleocharis quinqueflora, assembly GCA_964058865.1. NCBI lineage: Eukaryota > Viridiplantae > Streptophyta > Magnoliopsida > Poales > Cyperaceae > Eleocharis > Eleocharis quinqueflora. The sequence goes on from CAXKVX010001574.1 coordinate 87,755, forward strand.
GAGCTTAGATCCAACCACCTAGATCTTCAATCTTCAATGAACAAGCTATTTCATTTGGTGGCTAAACCTTGCAAGAGAAGAGAAAGAAGAACAATGGAGTTTTTTCTTTCTACACACAAGAGAGGAGAAAAAGGGATTACTATTCATGGTTACTATTCATCCCATTGTGGGAAGAGAGAGAAAAAGTCATTTTTTCATCTCAAACATATCCCTTTATATAGCTAAGCCCTAGGACAACACTTGTGTTAATTATTTACACAAATGACTATGATTACTCTCTTGTTATTCCCTAATCATATTTGCAAGGATTTAATTTATGAGTAAATAATATTACTATATTATTCTAATATGAATTAATTTATTATTCTTATAATGCTTTCAAACATTATACAAAATAATATTCACATATATTCTCATAAATTTATTTTATGATCTAAGCATGTCATTTTACATGACATATTACTTTAACATTTTATCACATGCATTTTAACTCATACATCATGAGATTAAATACATCATGAGATTAAATACATCATTCAAAATGTAAAATACTTGTTGTTTCTGTTCAGTTGGTGTGACCTTACAGAGGATCTACGTCATCTTGGGATATAATATAAAATACTATATATTATGGACTATAAGAGGTTCTATCACTACATTATAGTCTCCCAAACGACATAGTCGTTACGTGCTTGATTCACTTAATTCGTGTCTATCCTTGTCTCATGATATTTTAAATAATATGCAAAATAGGATCGTGTCATTTTTGCATTATATTATTTTCTTGGTCTCTCAAGTGAATTATAAGTATAACTACATCAGTTATATTGCATGCAATATAATTTCACTTTACCAAGGGGCCCAGTAATATGATAACTCAAATAATTGAGGGACAATAATAATATTGACATATAAATTTCTCCCGCACAAGTTGTACATAACAAATTACTATATTATTCCAATCATTTGAATGGACTTTAATAGTAATCACATTATATACTTCTCATGTGAAAAACTTACATGTCTCATATATAAGATTCAAAGACACATTGGAAACATTAATGACACAAAACTAATCCATATAATGCTCCATCTAGTTAGGTCATGTTCAGTATATAAAGAATCACCATTTTATATACTCATGTCATTGAATGATAATCACTTATCAACATTTATAGAACTACAATGTACTTTCAATTGACATGACAACATTCATGGTAAATAATGTTCCCTTTAATTACCACGATTGTGAACATATTTAGGATTATATGTTTTCATCTAAAGAGTTCTATGATTCAAGACCATGAGCATCTTCTTGAACGCTTCTAAGATATAACATATCAATCTCAAGGAACATAAATGTATAATAACATTTAAAATCATAAATAATTCATAAATTCGTTATAAAAAAGATAACTTTCAAAACACACAACCTTCATAATCCTATACTATCTAAAATTCAACAAAATTGCCAAATATCTCTACTAACAGCACGCCCTTTCAATAAACTAAACACAATAACAAACTAGAAAAAAAAAACCCCTGATTTCATACAATCATTTTCACACATTTAAAAGCTCCTATCTAAATGGATGATATTTGAGCAGCAAGGCATCTTGTGCTTCTACCACTCGTCGTCTCTGATGCTTAACTGATCGTCACACTCGAACTAAGGTGAAATCTGGCCCAAGATCGCTTGGTTATATCTGTATAACACAATACCGAGATCACACCTCGATCAGAGCTAAGTCGTGCTTCACACACGTCAACAAGCGAATTGCCAATCACACTCAACTCTTCCAACAAATGCAATCAATCTCGAACACCCCTATCATCTCTTTCGCATCTCCCTGAGTTGTTCTGCTCTGGTGCAACATCACCACACGACTTACCCATCTTGATCACTACACTTCACAAACAAATATCAGAAGTCCCCAGTTTCGACTCAAATGAGTGCTTCTTGATCAATACTTCCCACAATCTACACTTCACGATCAGTTTTGCACTTCGAGAAGTGTGTATTGTTATTTATTAGTGT